>CAUDMG010001689.1:0-17086 GCA_958450375.1 Homarus gammarus
TTATTGGGTGCACAACTTATTGGCACACATCGGGATGGCCTCTCTGGCCGGAGTGTACTGTACTGTACTCCCACTAATAATGATTCGGCACCCTTACGGCGTGATACAATATAACACGGGTGCCCGTTAACAGGAAGGATTAATTTAAAGAAAATATATTTATATGTCTTAAAAGATAAATTCTTAATATAAACTGTATACAAGAGATGTTGACTTAAATTACTGACCAAAACCCAACACTGTCTTCTGTTACATATAATAAATTGATCTAAAAATGGACACACCCACCCACCCACCCCCACCCACACACAGACCCACCCACCCACACACACACACACACTTCAGATAACTGTAATTTATTTTCAGTTTCAATTTATTTCTTCTCACATAGCTGATCGTTTTCACATTTGTCAGTCTTTTAGTTAACAGGAAAATAACTTATTTCACAACCATATTCTCTCCTCCATATATGAAGAGAATTCACAACTTACTGAACCAATAGTTACCAAACGCGTCAACTTTGATTCTGTTGTTCCATTAATCTTTCCTTCGTTCAAATCAGTTCCCCTTCATCTCAGCAATGCTCTTCCAGCGTGTTTACATTGGATCACCTGAAGCATCTCCACCCCAGCACCTTATATCACCAGAAGATCAACCACCCTAAGCTAACTTAACCTATCCTAACCTAACATAAGCTATCCTCTCCTAACCTAGCATAACTTAACCTATCCTAACCTAGCATATCCTAACCTAGCATATCCTAACCTAGCGTAACCTAACCTATCCTAACTTAGCATGACCAAACCTATCCTAACATAACCTAACCTGACATAACCTAACCTATCCTAACCTAGCATAACTAAGCCTAAATTATCCTAACCAAGCATAACCTATCGTAAACTAGCATAACCAAGCCTAACTTATCCTACCCTAACATAACTTACCCTAGCATAACCAAGCCTAACTTATCCTACCCTAACATAACCTAGCCTAACCTAACCTAACCTAACCTAATCTAACCCTCTCATCTCATCCCCCCAAACAGTATTAGGGTGGTTAATATTTAGGTGACATAAGCTGCTGGAGTGGAGATTCTTCAGGTGATCCTTAATAACTAATGACCTGTGTCCTTATAAATACAAACACCAAGGAGGTTGAATGGAGACAAATAGCATCCAGACTAAGAAGTTGAGTCACGACCCAACTCTTACACTAATCTCTTCCAGCATTTCTTACCCGACAAACCTTCTCACGTGTTTTTTTAATTCTTACAAAATATACAGTTTATATCCGTGAGACTAGAAAATCTGTACCTGCAGTTTATCGTCGTTTAAAGGCAACTTGTAATTATAATTTTTTTTTATTCAGAACACTAACAATCACCAAGCACTAACCGTCCACCTCCTCACCCTTCTGACCCACAGGTAAACACGTCCCTCTGTTACCTTCCCCTCCTATTCATTTCTTACATTCGTGTCAGTACAAATTCATCATCCTCTTCTTTTACCTGACGCGAGAAAATGAGACCCGGTAATTACCATGTTATTTGGGTGACACTCTTCGTTCTGTGACGACACAACTAATATTACGTCATCAGTGAAATTTGGTGTATAAAAACGGTGATGCATCAAGAGACGTTGTTTAGGGTTGAGGTGGCAAGTAACGGGGAGAGAGAGAGAGAGAGAGAGAGAGAGAGAGAGAGAGAGAGAGAGAGAGAGTGTGTGTTATAAACAGACACAATAGGACTGAGCGATACTTTGGGACGGAGAGACAATGAGATGGAGAGACGTTAAGAGTGAGAGCTGGGAAGAGTGAGATATGGGAAACATGAGAGTTGAAATGGATGAGACAATCAGCTTGAGTGTGGAAAGGTGAGAGAACAAGAGACAAACAGTGTGTGAGTGACAATGGGTGCGAGAGGTGGTGGGTAAGGGTGTGCCCAAGCTCTATAGAAGGAGGAGGTCATCCCAGACCTGAGCCAAAATGCGACCCAGCTCACGCATGACGTCACTGGATAGGCAGGTCAAGAGGCCACCCCTCAGTTGGCTGCAGCCACAACTGTGAAAACTGGTGTCATCAGTCACATAATGCCCGCTAACTGTGTTGTGTTTGGGTGTAATTCTTGGTTCAAACGAGAGGGGAATATACACTTCCATACACGTCCTAAAGATGAAGAACTAAGATACAGTGGATTAACCTCTTCAAGAGAAAAGACAACATTAATACTGCTGATGCTCGGATATGCTCGGTGGGCATTGAACAGCTGCCAGAGGCTGACAGAAACTGCAGTCCATTGTTAAAGTAGTTTGATAATAATTGAATATGAATTTTATATATTTTTCACAAATTTACCATAAATTTAACACTAGAGATTCCGTAAATAATGTCAGAAGCAAATAAATCTCTGTGCCCTGGTAGTGTTGTATAATGAATTGGAAAAACTATCAGACTCTTCAGGGCACTCCCTCTCCTCCTCTCATTAAGAACATAACAATGGAGGAAACATTCATCGGGTCTAATGGCCCATACAAGGCTGCCCGGTTACACCCAACCCATATCGCTCACGTGTCATGTGAGGTTATAAGAACACAAGTAGTCTGCAATAGGCCGGTTGTCATGTGCATAGCAGCTCCTGTCAGGAGATACAACCACCCTCTATCTTCCATGTATCTATCTAGCCTCCTATTAAGACTTTCCAACGTTCCAGCACTTACTACAAAGTTGCTAAGCTTGTTCCACTCATCTACCACCCCATTTGAAAACCAGTTTCTTCCTATCTCCCTCCTAAACCTAACTTATCCAACTTAAATCCGTTGCTGCGAATCCTATCATGCACGGATATTATAAGAACTTTATCTATATCTCCTTTATTGATTCCCTTCACCCACTTAAATACTTCTATCATATCTTCCCGAACTCTTCGTCTTTCTAGGGAATGCAAGTTTAGTTTCGTTAATCTATCTTGATAGGGAAGGTTTCTAAGTCCCGGAATAATTTTCGTCATTCTTCGCTGCATCGACTCCAGTGAATTGATATTCATTCTATAATAAGGGCACCAGGACTGAACATAATCGAGGTGCGGCCTGACTAGCGCAAGGTATAATTGCAATATGACCTCCGCACTCTGATTACTTACACTTCTAGATATAAAACCTAATACTCTGTTTGCCTTATTTCGAACATTAACGCACTGTTTTCTAGGCCGAAGGTCCGGGCTCACAAGTACCCCTAAAGCCCCGTCCACACGATCGAGCAGTACCCGGCGGCTTTGCCCGTTTACCCGGCAAAGCCTGTGTTTTGTTGTACACACGGGGGAGTTGGCGGCAGTCATAGTCGGGTGCCGGTAACTAGTAGGTGGTCGGCAGTGGCGGGTGCGGTACGATCACCATGGTGTGTCGCATGAATAATCGCCGGACAGTTAAAGAGAAGAGCATAGCGTTGTGTACTCTAATAATTGCTGCTATGTGCAAAAAGAAGAACCAAATGCAGAAAAGGGAATGGTGCAAAGAGTGGTTAGGTCGAAGAAAAGTATTGGGAAGTCATGCCACGATTTTACATGAACTGCAAGATGGACATGAGCAAGACTTCAACCAATTACATGAGAATGGACCCCAACGCCTTTGACAAACTTCTCGCGAAAGTGGAACCATATATTAAAAAAAACAGGATACCAATATGAGGGAGAGTATATCTGCAGAGGCTCGTCTAGAGGCAACGTTCATATATCTTTCAACTGGGTACACCTACACGTCACTTCAGTATAGAACGAGGATATCAAAACTAAGTTTGTCTCGCATAATACCTGCAACTTGTCAAGCCATGTATGAAGTACTCAAGGAAGATTACTTGCAGGTGAGATTTGTAGTACATAAAAATTCATTGAATAATGTTAGAATTATGATATGCATAGACAGGAAGCTATGGGACTAGAGTGAGGAGAGCGGCAGGAACGAAGAACACACGAATGTCCTCATTACATAATATATAAACTGTAGGTTATGTATCTAAGCTACTGAGCCGAGTAGCTACCTTGTAAATAAGCTTCTGTGCCGAGTAGCATTTATATATGTAATCACGTGGCATCACTGCACGTGTTATGTGGCAACATTGCCCCGAGGCTGACAAATGGCAAGGCAGTCTCAGTCTGACTCCGTGCCTCGCGCAAGGCACATGCTAGTCACCACTTGTATTTCTCCTATCCGAATAAATGGACTTCAGTGTTACCCGGTGTTTCCCTACCCATCACTGCCTCCTTCAGGGAACACTTGGAACCTTCACAAACAATCTCCCGTTTATTGTCACGCCAATAATGTACATTGCATAAGCTTATTTGGTTATACACTGGACATCTGGACAGAGCGGGGAACATACACGTATCACATTTGCAGTACTTAACTCAGGTTTTACAAGGTGCTAGCATACGTTATGTCAGTATCTCTGTTCCTACCTCACCGACTTGAGGACACTGTTCGATCGTGTGGACGGGCCTTAAGTCTCTTTCACAAGTCGACTTCTCTAGTTTGATGTTGTTAAGGCTGTATACGTTGACAGTATTTGTTCTTCCAATTATTAAGTACGCTGCACTTGCTGGTGTCGAATTTTATTTGCTATTTTCTTTACCACTCCTGCAGTTTATTTAAATCCTCCTGTAGTGCATTTGCATCCTGCCCTGAATTAATCTGCCGCCCTATTTTGGTGTCATCCGTAAACTTGCTTATATCACTGTTGATTCCAGTATCTACAGTGTAGACTGTAGATAATGAATAAGAGTGGGACCAGTACTGACCCCTGGGGAACCCCACTAGTTACAGTCCCACTCAGATTAAAACCATCTACGCTGACCCTCTATGTTCTATCGGTGAGCCATGATTTTATCAAATTTAAAATTGTTCCCTCGATACCATGAGCCTTAACTTTTCTCAGAAGCCTCTGATGCGGTACTCTGTCAAACGCTTTGCTAAAGTCTAAGTAAATAACATCGTAATTTTCGTCATTATCTACTACCTCATAGACCTTCCTAAAAAACATCAGCAGATTTGTTAAGACAAGATTTTCCCTTTGTAAATCCATGTTAAGAGTCGTAGATTAATTTGTTTTTCTCTAAATGCGATCGGATGCTATTTGCTATAATCGATTCAAGAAATTTCCCCACTACTGACATCAAACTAATCGGCCGGTAATTTGACGCTGAGGCTCTGTCTCCCTTTTTGAATATGGGTACTACATTTGCCCGTCTCCACAACTCCGGTGTCTAATGATTTTGTAAATAGATTTATGAGGGGTCCGCTAATTTGTTCCTTTCATTCTTTCAAAACACGAGGGAAAATTTCATCCGGCCCTGGGGATTTTGTCTTCTTTAAGTTATTTATCTTCTCAAGAACATCCTCTTTTCTGATATTGATATTCTTTAATTTCTATTCTTCATTTCCCCTAAATATCAGTTCCACCTCTGGCGTTTCCTCGTGAA
The DNA here is from genome assembly GCA_958450375.1 of Homarus gammarus. Classification (NCBI taxonomy): domain Eukaryota; kingdom Metazoa; phylum Arthropoda; class Malacostraca; order Decapoda; family Nephropidae; genus Homarus; species Homarus gammarus. The sequence goes on from CAUDMG010001689.1 coordinate 5,468, forward strand.
TTTCTTCTGTGAAAACTGATAAGAAGTAGCTGTTTAATGCTTTGCTTATTTTTTCATTATCATCGATCAACTTCCTCCCTCTCTGAGTTTAAAGGCCCCACTTTGTCCTTGACCTTTGTCCTATATACCTGGAATAATCTCTTGTGATTCGCCTTGGATTCTCTTGCTATCCTGATTTCGTAGGCCCTCTTTGCCTTCCGTACATTTTTCTTAACATTCCTAGATAGTTTATTATACCTATCTCAGAGATGCTCCTCCCCTCCCTTTAATTTCTTATCTTTCTTTATTCCTATGTCATGTTTAAGTTTTTTGGTCATCCACCTTGGCTCATTCTTATTTGACCAAATTTTTCTGTATGGTATATTTTGTTCCTGTGCTTTACATAATATACTAGAGAATTTAGTATAGTCGTCATCGACTGTTGTGTCGCTGGTGGCCTCACTAATTCTTACCGGAGACTGACCTGACCGTTCCCAGGTGACCTCACGTAGGTACCTTCTCAACCCATCATAATCCGCCTATCGAAAGTCTGGGACTCTGACCATATTGTCATTATTTTTCGTTTCCAAATTTAGGGTAAACTTGATTTCTCTGTGATCACTGTTCCCTAGTTCTTCCCCTATTGTGATATCTCTGATAATATTTTCTTTATTTGTTAATACTAGGTCTAATATATTGTCACCTCTAGAATTCTGGAATTAGTCGTTTTAAAAAACTGTCCTGTACTTCATCTAGGAAGTCTTCAGATTTATAGTCGCCTATAATGTTGTCCCAGTCAATATTTCTGAAGTTGAAATCCCCCATAATGCACAGGTTGTTGTATCTTGCTGCCCACTCATTTCCTGCCATATGGGCTGAGCTGCTTCTTTCCCAAGACTTGGGGGTCTGTAAATCACTCCCATAATTAGTTTTTCGCTTCCTTCTGCCATTTTTACCCATACAGACTCAGTTCCTATTTCACCCTTTATTGAATTATTAATGCAACATTTTAATGTATCCCTGACGAAGAGTGCGACCCCTCCTCCCTTCCTACCTTCCCTGTCCATGTGAAAAAGGTTGTACCCGTCTATGTGATACTCAGATAAAAAGTTCTTGCTCGCCAGATTCATCCAGATTTAGGTGACTGCTATGACGTCTACATTCTCATTACATACAACTGCTCTCAGTAAGTCTATTTTATTGCTAATGCTCCTACTGTTTGTATAGTATACATTTAAACCTACCCTTCCCTGGTCCTGTTTTACCGCTCGTCCTGAGTAACCACTTTTACTCCCCAGGAACTGCTTGCTTTTTTACTCCCGCTTACCTTGACCTCTATCTACTGGCGAAACCTCCCCTCAGGAGTGACAATTTCACCCCCCAGGGATGCAGACAACGTCTTTACCCCCGCGCGAGACAAGTGTACCCCGTCACGACTGTACAGGTAGTCGTTGCCATAGAATCGTCGCCAGTTATCAATGAATGCCCAACCACTGCTTACACATTTTTTTTTTCCAGTCGGCAATTTATAGCAATTGCCTTGGACAGCCTTTCACCGCCATCTCCTCTTCTGGACAAGACACCACTACTATCGGGATCCCTCCCCTATCTCTAACCTTCCCTAGCGCCTCCCTATACCTCTTGTAAAGTTCCTCACTCCTAACCTTTGCTATGTCGTTGCCTCCTACACTAAGACACACTACTGGATTGGTACCTTCCCCTGACAAGACCCTATCTATCCTCTCAGCTACATGCCCTATCCCAGCCCCAGGAAAACACACCCTAGTCCTACGTTTCCTATCTGTTGCACAACAAGCCCTATCTAAGAACTTCACCTCACGTCTACATTATTAATATAATGAGCACAACAGGGAGGAAAGATTATCCTGTAGGCAATTGTACATAGTTACGACTCTCTCTCTCTCTGTCCTATTGGACATAGGAACATTAATAGTTGCAGACAAGTCAGAGGAAGAAAGACCAGTTCTGATCACTGAGGATCTACAACATCAACTGCATGAGGTAAGGAGGGAGAGAGATGTTCCTCTCACTGAGAAAAAAAAGAGGATGGGAGAAGGAGATGATTTATTTGTATGACCAAAGAGAAAATGCTTTTATTAAGGCTACTGCTACGACTAATGATGTTTTTAGTAGTTATTTTTTCTCTTCTCAAGTGAATTTTTTCTCAACTGGTGTCCCTGTAATATACTGGTGTGAGGAGGATATCAGTCGAGTACTGACCTTTCGCAGCTTTAGCCCCGAAAGCTTATCGCTATTCGCCGGATAAAAGTCTATTACCGTTCCCATCTATCAGTACACTGCATCGTTGGATTCTAAGCTCAATTGGAACCAGGTGTGTTGCATGTAGTTCTGCAACTGTTGTATCATAAATGTGAGTCTATGGGTGACTGTACACGTCTACGTGTTTTATCTTTTGATGAAACAAGTGACAGTCAAGGTAACACTTGTCTTGTTATTTCATAACTACTGTCACCTCACACCTGGAGGCAAAGGCAGCATCTGTGATCACCTGCCCTAACTACCCCCTACCCCCAAAATCTGTTGTCAGTGACTAACACTTATCATATGAAGTCATAACTCCTGTCACCTCATGTCTACAGTATTAACATAATGGACAAACAGGGAGGAAAAGAACTCCTGTAGGCAACTGTATATATGATTATAATTACCCTATCTTAAGCTGCAGTTATTTAAATACATGACTATAACTGAAATACATTGTTTTTCTTTTAACCTTTCCTTCTGTGTATAACCCACCACACTGACTGGTGTCCTTAGCTAAAGTTATATGCAAGATTAAACTCTCTATTAGTATTTTTTCTATGTGAGATACTGAGATAACAAAGTATAGTATATAGAACCATAAAATGTTCTGTTTATAAGGGGTGAGAGGTAGGCGAGGGAGTCTACCTGCTGACGTCAGCAAGGCTTCACCCACCTGCACACGGGTTGACCTCTTCTTCTATTTCACTTTTGGGGAAAACTTTTGACTGGCCATAAACGATCCTGTAGATCATAAATATACAAAAAAATGATACCTTCATACAAAATGTAACCAGAAATGACGTGACGTAACCTAACTTAACCTAATCTAAACTAATCTAGCCAAGTCTAACCTAAACTAAACTAGCCTAGCCTAACTTAATCTAACCTAACCTAAAATAATCTAGCCTTGTCTAGCCTAACCAAACCTAATCAAATCAAATCAAATCAAATCAAATCAAACCAAACCTAACCTAACCTCACCTATCTACTTAAAGTATAATTTAACCATCATATGACAGTAAACGACGTATTAACTGGAACACTAAATTTTATCATATACGAATTAATCTGAATTAAGTTGTAATAATAAAACCAAAAAGTTATCTCTATTTGACTAAAACGACTGATGATTTGTAAAAGCTTAATCGTAGACTATATAATCCTGGCCATTAAACTAAATAGGGATAATTGCCTAATATCGATAACTCCTATGTAATATTTTAAGCTTCTAACTGGCCATCGGCGATCATGTACTTCATCATATTAGGTATTAATAAACTGTTTAATAGAAAACTTAAACTAACTTAACCTAATCTTAACAAATATTACCTAATAGTAATTTTTTTTTTTTCGTTTTAAATACAGGATAATCATCTTGGGTGATACAGTGTTAAGATATATTCTAAACAACGTAAACGTGAACGAAAGTTTCGGAAAAAACAATTAAATCTAAAGTTACTCAAAACAATAGTAAAGACTTAAACTATACAGATGAGAAAACAAATACCAGTAATAAGTACAAGTAATAAATAACTAAATAAACCCCGAAACTAAATGTATATATTACGATGTTCTTTGTCTTTTATATTATATACTTACTGTAGTATGTACTTATAACGTATTTAATGACGTAACAATAATGGATGCCCCTCGTGTACGAGGATGGCTGGCACCAGGGCCACCCAAGGAGTGAATTAGTTTAAGGTGTAGAAGCTGTCACCAACACAACAACCATCACCCAACGGTAACGAGTTGCATGATCTAGTGTCAAGGAATAGTATGAGATGACCGGATAACTCGCCAACTGCACTGGTTAACCATTACCCCAGAACACGATGCGGAAATCGATTAACATCCAGGTTCCCAATTACTGCTAGATAGACAGAGGCTTAAAGAAATGCCTTTAGTTTCACAATGGCCTGGAATCGAACACGGGTCCACTGGCTTGCGAGGCGAGCATGCTGACCATTACACCACAAGACACCAAAATCACGTATAGTAAAAAGTTTTTTTTTTTTTTTTTTTTTTTCGTGCCGGTCAAGCCCCGACCAGAGGTTAGCTAGACCCCCGGACAACTCTTTCGGAGCTTGACCAGCACGTCGTATTGGTATTATCATCTCGACTTACTTATATGTTACAATGTCACTTGCGTGTTTTTCAATGTTTTTTTATAATATTTACTTATTCTAAGCTAAATGTTTACAAATAATTGACTTAAATAATAAGAAAAAAGGGATGATTACCGATTAGTGATAACGTCTATATATGTCTCTTTTGGGGGAAAATTTTGACTGGCCATAAACGACTCTGTAGATCATAAATATACATATAAATGTCACCTAAACTAACCTAATCTAGCCTAACCTAAACTAATCAAGCCTAAACTAAACTAATCTAGCCTAACCTAAACTAATCTAGCCTGACCAAACCTAACCTAATCTAGCCTAACCTAAACTAATCTAGCCTAACCTAAACTAATCTAGCCTAACCTAAACTAATCTAGCCTAGCCAAGCCTAACCTAACCTACTTACAGTATAATTTAACCATCATATAAGAACATAAGAATGGAGGGAACTGCAGCGGGCCTATTGGGCCATACTGGACAGTCCCATTTACACCCAACCCCTATTGCTCATATAAGCATCCAACCTATGTTTGAAGCTATCCAGCGTATTCGAGTTAATGATGATATTTGGTAACTTATTCCGTTCGTCCACTACTCTGTTTCCAAACTAATGTTTACCAATTTTGCGCCTAAATCTAAATTTGTCTAATTTAAAACCATTGTTACGAGTTCGACGTTTTAACTGGAACACTAAATTTTACCATATACGAATTAATCTTAATTAAGTTGTAATAATAAAACCAAAAAGTTATCTCTATTTGACTAAAACGACTGATGATTTGTAAAAGCTTAATCGTAGACTATATAATCCTGCCCATTAAACTAAATATGGATAATTGCCTCATATCGATAACTTCTATGTATTATTTTAAGCTTCTAACTGGCCATCGGCGATCATGTACTTCATCCTATTCGGTATTAATAAATTGTTTAATAGAAAACTTAAACTAACTTAACCTAACCTTAACGAATATTCCCCAAGCGTTTCGACAAAACAAAAACAATTAAATCTAAAGTTACTCTAAACAACAATAAACTATACAGATGAGAGGAAAACAAATACCAGTAATAAGTACAAGTAATAAATAACTTAATAAACCCTGAAACTAAATATATATATTACGATGTTCTTTGTCTTTTATATCATATACTTACTGTAGTATATACTTATAACATATATAATGACGTAACAATAATGGATGCCCCTCGTGTACGAGGATGGCTGGCACTAGGGCCACCCAAGGTCTATAGAAGAGAGATGTATTTGCTTTTGACGTTATTTACGGAATCTCTAACGTTAAATTTGTGGAAAATGTTATGAAAAATAGATAAAATTCATATTCAATATTTATCAAACTACGGATGAGCCTCGACCTGAGCCCTGACAGAACATTACGATTGTACTAATTCGGTGAGGAAGTATATGAGAGTGATTTGGGAAGTTATATTTATGTTCCATATAACATATTTATGGTTTATTCACCTGTGTGTGTGTGTGTGTGTGTGTGTGTGAAGCCTTGAATTTTGAATTTTGCCACATACAGAGGATAGTTTATTGTATCCACACTTTTGCACTCAGTAGCTAAGTCAATTCCCACGTATAGAACTAAACACAAACGCTTGAATGTCCCTCACGCAGGTGTGAATAACAAAGTGTGCGGCCAGGTGTATTGTCTCACTGCTCTACTCACGCAGGTGTGAATAACAAAGTGTGCGGCCAGGTGTATTGTCTCACTGCTCTACTCACGCAGGTGTAAATAGCAAAGTGTGTGGCCAGGTGTATTGCCTTAACCGCTGTACTCACGCAGGTGTGAATAGCAAAGTGTGCGGCCAGGTGTATTGCCTCAACCGCTGTACACACGAAGGTGTGAATAACAAAGTGTGCGGCCAGGTGTATTGCCTCACACTGCTGTACTCAGGCAGGTGTTATAAGTTTAACCTGTATGTATAGTACCTCAAAATTCCAATTAGCATCGAAAACAACAACAAAAATAAATTGACTAATAACTTAAAAACTCCCTGAACATAGTACGGCTTCCGTTGTGCTGATGATTGTGATGTGTTGTGTATGTCGTAACTCTGATGAATTCGACTCTCATTCATCGCTTAACTAATATTTTTATATTTGTAGTTAAGATTGTATGTATATTATGTATGCTGGATTATATATCATGTATGTATATTATGTATGTGCTCCATTTATGTATTATTTATTCAGCCTAGCTAGCAGCGTGTGGCAATGTTATTACCATATCCCACATGCTTAATTAATGTGCCTGGCGACGTATGGAAGCTGCTAATGTATCACTTGCCATACGTCGTCTATAGCAGTTGATCAAGGAGTCTAGACGGGGAGAGTGCTGCTCCCCTTTGTGTACATACTCTTATCCAGTAAACCGAACCTACAAAACTATACAGGTGCTTGTGTTCTCTCCTGTATATAGAACTTATTATTCAGAACCTAACAAAGATGACATTAGTGAAGACAGTCCATCGTGCATAACTCAAATTAGCTACAAAACTAAATTAATCATTGGGGTCTATATATAATTTTTCAATGACCGAAGTGCACGTAACTTGCTCTGTGTGTACGTGGCGTCCTTGTAACCGGATGTACTGTCCTTGTAACAATATACTGCACGTACTGTCCTTGTTACCATATACGTACTGGTCATGCAACACACTGCGATAAGCTGACAGAACTCTCCTCCCAACACAGCACAAGTCTTCCTACAACACAACACATCTCTCCATACAACGCAACACAATTCTCCCTACATCACAGCACAATTCTCCCTACAACACAACACAACCCTCCATACAATACAACACAACACAATTCTCCCTACAACACAACACAACCCTCCCTACAACACAAGACAACACAACCCTCCCCACAACACAACCCTCCCTACAACACAACACAACCCTCCTTACAACACAACACAACCCTCCCTACAACACAACACAACCCTCCCTACAACACAACACAACCCTCCCTACAACACAACACAACCTTCCCTACAACACAAGACAACCCTCCCAACAACACAACACAACCCTCCCCACAACACAACCTTCTATACAACACAACACAACCTTCCATGCAACACAACACAACCCTCCCTACAACACAACACAACCCTCCCTACAAAACAACACAACCCTCCCTACAACACAACCCTCCCTACAACACAACACAACCCTCCCTACAACACAACACAACCCTCCCTACAACACAACCCTCCCTACAACACAACCCTCCCTACAACACAACACAACCCTCCCTACAACACAACCCTCCCTACAACACAACGCAACACAACCCTCCCTACAACAACACAACCCTCCCTACAACACAACACAACCCTCCCTACAACACAACACAACCCTCCCTACAACAACACAACCCTCCCTACAACACAACACAACCCTCCCTACAACAACACAACCCTCCCTACAACACAACACAACCCTCCCTACAACACAACCCTCCCTACAACACAACACAACCCTCCCTACAACACAACACAACCCTCCCTACAACACAACACAACCCTCCCTACAACACAACACAACCCTCCCTACAACACAACACAACCCTCCCTACAACAACACAACCCTCCCTACAACACAACACAACACAACCCTCCCTACAACAACACAACCCTCCCTACAACACAACACAACACGCCCTACAACACAACACAACCCTCCCTACAACACAACACAACCCTCCCTACAACACCCATCTCTCAGTTGTTGTTCCCTTTATCACATTCTGTCACCGACGTGTAAGTGACAGGTCCGGCCTTATTGGTATGTATATTAATCCTGTTATTAACACAGCTTCCCGGAGACCATCAACAATACGCTTACATCAAGGTTATTAGTCGAACATATAAACTGAATTACAGATATTGATTGATGAAATGGGTGACGAAAACGAAGAAAAATCTTAGATAAAAACATTTATTTGTAATCATCGTTCACAGGATGGTGATAATTTTTTCTTACTGGATTTCTTGCAGGTTTATTTCAAGCATTATCTCAAGTGTCGAAGTAACCCAATTGAATGAAGGTTTAGAGATGGATTAAGTGATAGTTAAGTGAGAATTTATTTGTTTTAAAATATGTGGTCATAAGCGAGGATTTACTATGTGTGATCCTTTTCAGATATCACACCTTCCCTTCATCTTCCAATATTTCGACTTCAGCTTCGTAAACTGTTATTACTTAAACGTATTTAACACTCGTTTACGTAACTTTTGTAGAATAAATGAATATTATCCGGGATTCTTCTGTTTCTTTGTCCATCTGATGTTTGCGTCCATGTTGAGGAGAACCACTAGGTGAAGCTACGATACCCCGCGTTATGTTGCCCGTCTCACTACCTGCTGGATTGTGTCTTAAGTTGGTGAAAAACTTAAATTAAGGCTGAATTATTGTTAAACGTTAAGGTCTTATAGTACTTGTCTGTCGTGTTGTTAATATCACATTGTTTCACCAGCAGTATGTACTCAACAGCTTAATAACATCGTTGACGAGTCAGAACCGCAACACTGAATCAATCTATATGAACATTAACACAAAATATAAATTGTTACATTACATCGACTATCAAGACATAACTTACAATATAAATTAATAAATACTTGTACCAGGCGGATAAAAATATTAGTTACAAAAAATATCTTAATATTCACGCCAGAACTTACCCCATAACAAAAGCCACACAACATTTTCCCAGTTAAGACTTCGTTAAATACAATCCCAAACTGCAGAAGATTTACAGCATTAGAGCAAAGTTTGTCTCACTGTCAGCATCTGTCACAGTGGGGTGCTGGGTCCCCGGCCACAATGATCAAGTCATATATGAGCAGAATCCTTGATTTTTGTCTCAGTAAAGGTTCATTTTATGACTAACGTTATAATTTCTAAAGCATTCTGACGCTGTTAAAATAATTTGAATACTCAGATTTATATAATAAATGTAATTAACTAATGTGGGAAAAGAGAGGAATATTTGAGAAGAGAATTTGTTATGTTTTGTGTATATCGTTGTTAGTAAGCAAATAGACAAACTAAAGCCTAATAAGTCACCTGGTCCCGATGAGATATTTGCCAGAGTATTAAAGGAATGTAAGGAAGAGCTTAGTATGCCCTTAGCAAAGTTGTTTAACATGTCCTTAAAAACAGGTGTAGTACCAGAATCCTGGAGGATAGCGAATGTAATACCGATCTTCAAGAAGGGGGATAGATCACTATCCTCTAACTACCGCCCAATCAGTCTAACATCAATAGTAGGCAAATTACTGGAAGCAATCATTTCAAACTCTATTCGAAATCACCTGGAGAAGCACAGATTGATCAATGATTCCCAGCATGGCTTCACAAGCGGACGTTCTTGCCTAACTAATCTATTAACATTCTTTTCATCAGTTTTCGAATCAGTGGACGAGGGGCACAATTATGATGTGGTATATCTCGACTTTAGCAAAGCCTTCGACAGAGTACCCCACGAAAGACTAATTAGAAAGGTAGAAGCTCATGGCATCAAAGGTGACATCCTTAAATGGATTAGGGCGTGGTTACAGGACAGGAAACAGCGAGTGAGCATTAACGGCACTAAGTCCCATTGGAGCAACGTCACAAGTGGAGTTCCCCAAGGCTCAGTACTTGGACCATTATTGTTTATTATATACATAAACGACATAGATATCGGCATAGACAGCAACATAAGTAAATTTGCTGATGATACTAAAATAGGACGTGTTATCAAATCTGACGAGGACTCGGCAAAACTACAGGAGGATCTAAACAAATTTTTCGAATGGTCTGAAAAATGGCAGATGAAATTCAACATTGACAAATGTAAAGTACTCAGTATAGGGAATGTAAACAGGGAAACCAGATACCAGATGAACAACGATGCCATAGAGAAATCCGACTGCGAGAGAGATTTAGGAGTAATGATAAGTAGGAACCTTAAGCCAAGTAAACAATGTGTTTTTGCTCGTAACAAGGCTAATAAAGTACTTGGGTTCATACAAAGGAGTGTTAGTTACAAGACTAGCGAGGTCATCCTAAAACTGTATCTTGCTCTTGTGAGACCACACCTGGATTACGCAGTCCAGTTCTGGTCACCGTATTACAGAATGGATATAAAATCCTTGGAAAGAATCCAGAGGAGAATGACAAGACTAATCCCGGGTATCAGGAACCTTGAGTATAGAGACAGGTTAAAGCATCTTAATTTGCACTCCCTTGAGAGACGTAGAGCGAGGGGCGACCTGATAGAGGTGTATAAATGGAAGGCAGGGCTAAACAAAGGGGACATTACAAAGGTACTCAAATTATCCAACCAGGAGCGAACTCGTAACAATGGTTTTAAATTGGACAAATTTAGATTTAGGCGTGAAATAGGTAAACACTGGTTTGGAAACAGAGTAGTGGATGAATGGAACAAGTTACCAAATATCATCATTAACTCGAATACGCTGAATTGCTTCAAACATAGGTTGGATGCTCATATGAGCAATAGGGGTTGGGTGTAAACGGGACTGCCCAGTATGGGCCAATAGGCCCGCTGCAGTTTCCTCCATTCTTATGTTCTTATGTTCTTATGTTGTCAACATTTGGCTTCTCGGCCCCACCATCATCCCCGTGTGGCTCAGATCCCAACCAAACTATATTTCCTTGTTTCTGGTTGATATCAACACTCGTATCTCTTGGATAAGTTGACCAATGGGGTGAAAGGAAGATAATTTTGTTCTTGTTTTTAACTCCTCAGAAACTGTGTGTGGGTGGTGTGCCCGTGTGTGTGTGTGTGCCCGTGTGTGTGTAACAGCACCTTTGATTTATACAAATATTCACCCAAATGAATAACACCAAGTTATACACCAAGTGATTCACCATATTAATCACGACTCTAGATCACTTGGCCAGGGTCAGCTGATTCAGTAAACACCGCTCGCTCGCTACCACTGCCCAGAGAGGAGCAGTTGACTCCATCTCACTAGACAGGGAAGTTCACACTTAACAGAAGTGTTATCTCAAGGTGATATTCACAACACTTCCCTGGAGAGAATTCATAATTTATTTTCTCAGATTATATCTGTGTGTATACCTGCTACTAAATAAACAAAAAATGCCAAGAAGTGTTTACATCAAGCCCTGCCACTTAAGAGTTCCAAGAACTTAATTAAAACAAATACTATATTTAATG
>CAUDMG010001690.1:0-15000 GCA_958450375.1 Homarus gammarus
ATTTTTTCCCCCCCCCTTTTCCCCCCTTCCTCCTTCTCTCCCCCCCTCCCCCCCCCCCCCCCCCCCACCCATCTTTTTTTTTTTCTTTTCTCCCCTCCTCCCCCTCCCCCCCCCCTTCCCCACTCATTCCCCCCACCTCCTTCCCCCCCTTCTTTTTTTTTTTTTTTTTTTTTTTTTTCTCCTCCCCCACCACCCCCCCCCCCCCCTTCTCTTCTCCTTTTTTTCCCTCCCCCCCCCCCCCCCCCCCCCCACTCCCTTCAGTCTCCCCATCCTGCCTTTTTTTTTTTTCTTTCTCCTCACTACGTGCTTTTTAAGCCCGTCTCCCCCCCCCCCCCCCACCCCATCCCCCAGCTGCATACTCCTAGCCGGTAGCCCTGAAAAACGACCGGGGAAGACCCCGCCCGTCTCCGGAAAGCACCTACCATACCATCATTACTGACAAGCTTGTCAGCACCTGGGTGAGCAGGTGCATTGTCCAAAATTAGTAGCGCCTTCACCTCAGCAGCAGGAAGTTTGAGGACATCTTCTTGATATTTTCGCACTGCAGGAATGAAATGCGAGAAAAACCAATCAATAAAGATTTGCATGTTGAACCACGATTTCTTGGTGTGGTAATAATGCACTGGTAGATGGTGCATCATGTCTTTCAAAATACGCGGGCGTGCTGACCTCCCCACCACCACTAACTTTAAACAGTGCATACCGTCTGCGTTCGCACAACACAATGCCGAAAATCGTTCCTTACTTACTTTACGACCAGGTGAGGAGGCTTCATTCTTGAAAGCTTGGGTATTCCGGGGTAGGGACCGCCAATACAACCCAGTTTCATCCACATTATAGACTTGGGAAATCAGGAGCCCTTCACTCTTAATTAAGTCCTTCAGCCCGTGCCACTGGATTCGGTAAAATGCTACTGACACCACATAAGTGGCACGGGCAGTTTCCCATTGAGGTTCACGGCGCCATCAGCTCGATGAACAGGCTTTGTGTGAAATATAACAGAGTCTAGAACTGCTTTTAGTGTCCTTGTGGCCTAGCCGGTAAGCGTTCCCTAGTCACACCCAGTAGGTCGAGGGTTCGATTCCTTGCTGGTGAGGTCGTTGATTATATGTTCAAAGTCCGCGTGTTAAATGGACTAAAAATGAAGTATATATATGTACCTCGCGTTTCATACCAGCTGGATTCGGTAAAATGCTACTGACACCACATAAGTGGCACGGGCAGTTTCCCATTGAGGTTCACGGCGCCATCAGCTCGATGAACAGGCTTTGTGTGAAATATAACAGAGTCTAGAACTGCTTTTAGTGTCCTTGTGGCCTAGCCGGTAAGCGTTCCCTAGTCACACCCAGTAGGTCGAGGGTTCGATTCCTTGCTGGTGAGGTCGTTGATTATATGTTCAAAGTCCGCGTGTTAAATGGACTAAAAATGAAGTATATATATGTACCTCGCGTTTCATACCAGCTGGATTCGGTAAAATGCTACTGACACCACATAAGTGGCACGGGCAGTTTCCCATTGAGGTTCACGGCGCCATCAGCTCGATGAACAGGCTTTGTGTGAAATATAACAGAGTCTAGAACTGCTTTTAGTGTCCTTGTGGCCTAGCCGGTAAGCGTTCCCTAGTCACACCCAGTAGGTCGAGGGTTCGATTCCTTGCTGGTGAGGTCGTTGATTATATGTTCAAAGTCCGCGTGTTAAATGGACTAAAAATGAAGTATATATATGTACCTCGCGTTTCATACCAGCTGGATTCGGTAAAATGCTACTGACACCACATAAGTGGCACGGGCAGTTTCCCATTGAGGTTCACGGCGCCATCAGCTCGATGAACAGGCTTTGTGTGAAATATAACAGAGTCTAGAACTGCTTTTAGTGTCCTTGTGGCCTAGCCGGTAAGCGTTCCCTAGTCACACCCAGTAGGTCGAGGGTTCGATTCCTTGCTGGTGAGGTCGTTGATTATATGTTCAAAGTCCGCGTGTTAAAGGACTAAAAATGAAGTATATATATGTACCTCGCGTTTCATACCAGCTGGATTCGGTAAAATGCTACTGACACCACATAAGTGGCACGGGCAGTTTCCCATTGAGGTTCACGGCGCCATCAGCTCGATGAACAGGCTTTGTGTGAAATATAACAGAGTCTAGAACTGCTTTTAGTGTCCTTGTGGCCTAGCCGGTAAGCGTTCCCTAGTCACACCCAGTAGGTCGAGGGTTCGATTCCTTGCTGGTGAGGTCGTTGATTATATGTTCAAAGTCCGCGTGTTAAATGGACTAAAAATGAAGTATATATATGTACCTCGCGTTTCATACCAGCTGGATTCGGTAAAATGCTACTGACACCACATAAGTGGCACGGGCAGTTTCCCATTGAGGTTCACGGCGCCATCAGCTCGATGAACAGGCTTTGTGTGAAATATAACAGAGTCTAGAACTGCTTTTAGTGTCCTTGTGGCCTAGCCGGTAAGCGTTCCCTAGTCACACCCAGTAGGTCGAGGGTTCGATTCCTTGCTGGTGAGGTCGTTGATTATATGTTCAAAGTCCGCGTGTTAAATGGACTAAAAATGAAGTATATATATGTACCTCGCGTTTCATACCAGCTGGATTCGGTAAAATGCTACTGACACCACATAAGTGGCACGGGCAGTTTCCCATTGAGGTTCACGGCGCCATCAGCTCGATGAACAGGCTTTGTGTGAAATATAACAGAGTCTAGAACTGCTTTTAGTGTCCTTGTGGCCTAGCCGGTAAGCGTTCCCTAGTCACACCCAGTAGGTCGAGGGTTCGATTCCTTGCTGGTGAGGTCGTTGATTATATATATATATATATATATATATATAGATATATATATATATAAAATATATTATATATATATTATATATATATATATATATATATATATATATATGCTGATAACCACCAGGAAAGAAGAAAACACGAAAGCGCTTGGGAACTTCGTGTTTTCTTCTTTCCTGGGTGGTTATCAGCATATACCTAGATCACGCGCACCTACAGTGATTTACTTGCATATATATATATATATATATATATATATATATATATATATATTATATATATATATATATATATATATATATATATATATATATATATATATATATATATATATATACAGTCAACCCTCACTTTACGCGGTCCCACATTCCGAGTTTCCACGTTTACGGGATGCCCTGCCGGAACCCGGGATGCTCACATTCCGTGGTGCGTGTACCCCTTTACTTGGAGAGCGGCTGGCGAGCCGCGCCATTTTTGGATCCAAACCTCCCGCCATCTCTCCCGCCATCCGCCATGTTGTGTAAGCAGCGCAAACAGGGTGCGCACAAGGTCGCCAAGTCATCAAAACATTACCGAGTTCTTCACCCGCCACCCACCACAGCCGGCCCAAGTCAGTGATAGTGATAATTATAGTGAGGATATGGACTTATATGGACTTTGAGGGGTTTGACAAAGAGGCCCTGCAAGCCTCTGTGGTGGATAGTGATACAATTGATACAAGTGATACAGGTGAGGGCCAATAATCTGCCCTCTGCCTCGGAACCAACCCCCCATCCCCGTGTGCCCAGCCATCTTTTCTACTAATGTAAGTGTTAAAAAACCTAATATTATTGATATTTCTCTTAATTATTAATTGTGTGTGCCTATCATCATAAAGTTAAGATAATATTTTTACTACAACATAGTTGTGTGTCGTCAAAAAGTGGAGTTTGGGGGTCGGGCCAGTCTCTATTGGAATTAATCCCATATGTTCTGTTGTTCACTTAACGCGGTTTTCACTTAATGCGGTACCCTGTGGGTTCAATTGACTGCATTAAGCGGGGTACAACTGTGTGTGTGTGTATATATATATATATATATATATATATATATATATATATATATATATATATATATATATATATATTATATATATATATATATATATATACAGTCGGCCCTTAACATACGCTGGGGTTAGGTAACAGAGATACCCGTGAATGTTAAAAATCCGTGTACTTTTGCTGCCCCCCCCCCCCCCTAAAAACCCCTGGCCCCCCATGTCCTTATTTACCGTATATACCTGTGTGTAGTTCGAGTTTTTAAGACCAAATTATTTTGCAAAAAATTGGGGGTCGACCTCTGAAAGGGTAATAGTTTCGTTAGGTTGAAAAATATTTACCAGTAACTACCAGTAAACAATGGAAACGACGCACCAACGCACCACCAGCTGTGAGTGTCGGTACAGTCGCCAGGGCAGTCTCTTGCGTCATCATAGCTAGCCCAAAATAGCCAAATCCATGGTATGGTATTGTAGGGGTATCGAGATATTAAAGTTGTCTAGCACTCAGGATGGAAGGAAACTCTAATGTGGTTTTCTTGTATAATATATAAGTTATATGATAGACAGTCTGGTGCTGGAGGTGCTGTGTGGTGAGGGGCTGCTTGGTAGAGACGTGCGGTGAGTAGCTTGTCGAAGGAGGTATGTGTGCAGGAGCTCCGTTAGAGAAGATGTTGCCTGTTGCTGGCCTCCTGGGTGAATGAAATGTTAACAGTGTGGAGCTTGCTGGAGGAGATGTTGCTTGTTCAAGAAGATTGGTCAGAATGAATCTCAATGGAGAGACAGAGCTTATATACACCCAGCAGCGGCTATGAGTCATGGTGGGAAAACCCGAGAAGTAGCCGGTGACTAGTTCCGTTGCTAAGATACGGCGGGCAATGGAATGCGGATACGCTTGGTTGCTAGGGAAGGCGGTAACAGGTGGTGGCGTGGCAGCTTGTAGGGGAGACGTCCACTACAGTATACACAGGACGATGTAAACCAAAGTATTCATTTGTTAAAGTTTATTTATAGATACTGTACATAAATTTTTGTACATTGCATTTGAAACATCAATCTTTGTTAATTAAATTTGATACAAAAGAAAACTACGATACAGTATTTTCATTAAAATATTACATCACAAGTATATTTTACCTTAACTGTGACTGAATGAATATATTCTCAGAAATAAATATGGAAATGTAATATTTTGGCTGAAATGACGTACATATTACTGTACAGTGGAAAGTGGGATAAAATTATGAAAACAATGACTTTCGCTTTCTTTCGTTGTTCAAAAGATTTTACCGTAATCGCTTTTCGAATGGTTTTCAATTAAAAAACTGTTGTAGTGTACTCGTACTGTATTACAATAATATTCTATCCTATCATTAGCCTTATAATCCCACAACTGAAAACGATTCGAAAAGAGATTACGGTAACATCTTTTGAACGAAAGAAAGCGAGTCATTGCTTTCGTCACTTTCCACTGTAATACGTACATCATTTCAGCAAAAATATTACATTTCCATGTTCTCAGAAATAAATGGTAGTTTTGTTGAAACGTAATGTACAGTATTTAATATTAAAATGCAAAAATAGCTATAAAAACAATTAATACACCCGTAATGTACTGGCTGGCATCTCGTCCCTGGTCACCATATATATATATATATATATATATATATATATATATATATATATATATATATATATATATATATATATATATATATATATATATATATATATATATATATATATATATATATATATGCGCAGTCTCACTTTTTTTTTTACCATTAATGGTTAGCTACTTATATTGTTCCATTTATTAACATTAAATAACATTACAGGTACTTCAAACAACCATATTAATTTTTTTACATTAATTTTACTGCAGCTAAAATCAGGGTCTTATTTTCTTCAGTTTTATATGTAGAACCAATCAGTCACTGGTTGTGTAAGCTTTAACATAAACAATGCCGGCAGCCATCTCGTCTCCTCTAATATTCCACGTATTATTAATAAATTGTATTGTTAATTTTGCACACACAAACATTAATTCAATAAAAATAAATTCAGAAACATTAATTAGAATATATATGAACAGCAAATAAGTGTTGCTTTCATATTCTTATGTAAAGTAATGACAATATGTTTTCACGTGTGCGCATGCGCACTTACATACGCGATCTCTTTTCTTTACCATTATCGTTAGCTACTTCTATTGTTCCATTTATTTCCATTTATTAACATTAAATAACATTACTTAAAACAACCATATTAGTTTTACTACAGCTACAGCCAAGGTCTTATTTTCTTCAGTTTTATATGTAGAACCAGTCAGTCACTGGTTTTGTAATCAACGAAAACAATGCTGTGTCATTTCCTCGTGTGTTTTAATATTCTACGTATTATTAATGAATTTTATTGCTCATTTTGCACACATAAACATTAATTCAACAAAAAAGACATTCAGTAATAAACAATAATGAATCTTTTGTACATAAGAGAAATGACGCTGTTTACACAATTATACACGTTGTCTGCACGTTGCCGGGCAGTTCAAACCCGTCGAAATTCAAGTTTCCACGGTCAAAATTTTTATTTATTTATTTTTTTGTGTGTTCCAATAAAATACGTTAAGAATTAAAAACTCGCGAAATTTGAGAAGCTACTATACGACATTTAACCCTTCCATATGTCTTCAAAGAGACCATGATGCAGAGAAAGTGGTGCTAGTGCTTCCAAGCATAAGCACAAGTCACTATCTATCCAGGAAAAGGGTGAATTTCCATGGTCCGGCAATGTCCATGGTCCGGCACCGGTCAGGTCCCGAGGTTGCCGGATTAGAGAGGTACAACCTGTATGTATATATATATATATATATATATATATATATATATATATATATATATATATATATATATATATATATATATATATATATAACCGGTCGGAATATACGGGACTTTATTTTCTCACTTGACTTGGGGTTTATTAAAGATTAATAGATGGTAATGGCAGTGGAAGTGCCCCTTTGAGAAAAATCCCGAACCAGCTCAAGAACACTTAAATCTACTAAACAAAATGAATTGTCCGTGACCCGTGGAAGGAGAGCGTCTGTGACTGGGATAAATGAGACACACTGTAAAATTTAGACACTTATATTCCCTCCAACACTACAAACACAATGAAATAATGGTACACCAATATGCGCACCTCTTAACTTGAACGTAAAACACTACTCTGGGGAATAAAAGTTATACATGATATAGAAATTATTGGAAACTCAGGCAACAATAAATTTGAAGTAGTAAGAAATGTTGCTTGCACACATGAAACAGGCCTTAAGGGCTTTCACAAAATAATGTCAGTCACTTAGGAAATGGTATTAAAAAAATAGAAATTAAACACTCTACAATGAATAGGCCTTAAGGGCTTTCAACAAAATAATATCAGTCACTGAGGAAATGGTAATAAAAAATAAGAAATTAAACACTCTACAATGAATAGGCCTTAAGGGCACTCAACAAAATAATATCAGTCACTGAGGAAATGGTAATAAGAAATAAGAAATTAAACACTCCACAATGAATAGGCCTTAAGGGCACTCAACAAAATTATATCACCCCAACAGATGCACTCTTCCTAACCTAACTTAAACACTACTCTGGGGAACAAAGATTATACCAGAGAGTGGAATTATAAAGAAAAATTAGATGCATTAAGAGAATCAAATCACAGTATCACTCTGGTTCCACCTAATGACACAAACATTCAAAAACAATACTATCAAAATTATTTAGGAACTATTAAACTACACACGTCAAGATAATATCAGTCTGAGAAATGGTATTAACTACACCCGTAATAAGGGAGATAAAATGTTCCTCTAGGTATCTCCTAGAGACCTAGACTCACGGTCTCAGTGTGTGACCATTAATTTACTCAGATAGCCTCAGTGTACTCCCAGTGCGTCCATGAAGCGGAAGGGAGTGAGCCAATCAGACCTTGTACAGTTGAGAGAAGCTTTAGCTTCCGTTGGCAAGAGGGTTTCACTAAGCTGCTCGGGACCTGCGGTGTTGTGAGCCGAGGGAGAGGAGAGCTGCTGACCCACGATCGTCCCGACGTCAGCTGGGCACCCAGACGGCTAGATTCCCTCAAGAGATCCTTTGGTACCCCGCTAAACAGTGACAGGCCTACTCTGATCGGTCCAATGGCGACAATCGCCACCCTCAATCATCAACGGCAGTCTCAAACGGCAGTCAATCTCTCGCAGTCAAACTCCGGTCAACTCCGGTCAACTCCGGTCAAGTGGGTTCTGACGGAAACCCTGAAATGAACTCACTGTTAGCTCTTGTTAACTTTACCACTGCCCTATCTAACCCTGTCTGAGATCGAATGAGACTTACTTGTTATACTGCAATAGTGCAACACAGGTGACTAGGCCACGTGACTATTTCTGTGACGGACGCGCAGGGACGTCTTGTATGTCTGACTGCTCCCCGTGACTGAGGAGAGCCAGCGTCGCGTTCTCTCAAGGCGTTAGCTTAGGCCTACGTGACATATTTTCCGCCTAACTAATAACTCCTTGGGACACACGTAACATTATTCAGACTGATAAACGATCTATAATAATTTCAAATTCAATAATAGTCCCTTAACTTTATGAATCGCATCATTATTAATTCGGTAAATTACATTTAATATCATATAGGCCTAGTTCCGCAATCTCTCGCACTGTCCTCATGTGCTGAGAAAAACATACATACGACCCCCTTAAAATTTGTTCTAAGGACTGCATCTCACCCCTTTACCGTGCTAAACGCAGCATTTGTCTTCTCTTCTCTCGTTTTCTCTCCCGCTAGCACTCGACCCCCCTAAAAGAAAACAGCACTGCCCTCATGTGCTGAGAGAACAACTTAGAACCCATCTTCAACTCTGTACTATTCCACTCGCAGCCAGCAACTCCATTTCTTCTCCATTTCTTCCTAGCCCAACTCAAAACCAACCAGAACATCACCCTCCCCTTTTGCCTGGCCCTTAACTAGAGAACCAATGTCAAAATTAATACCAGCCCAAAACAAACATGCTCTCCTTTGGCCTGGCCCTTGAACTAAGAGAACCAGTGTCAAAACAATACTC
Organism: Homarus gammarus; assembly: GCA_958450375.1. Lineage (NCBI taxonomy): Eukaryota > Metazoa > Arthropoda > Malacostraca > Decapoda > Nephropidae > Homarus > Homarus gammarus. The sequence continues at coordinate 8,965 of CAUDMG010001690.1, forward strand.
AGTCCATCTCAAACATACTCTTCTTTGCCTGGCCCTTGAACTAGGAGGAACCAGTGTCAAAACACTACTCAGTCCATTTCAAACATGCTCTCCCTTTGCCTGGCCCTTGAACTAAGAGGAACCAGTGTCAAACAATACTCCGTCCACGTCTCCGAATCTCATGCCGGCAGACCAACCCTCTGACAATGTACCAGTCCATATTAGTGAGGCCCTGGACATTACAACCGTACTCTCAATCCCGCTCATGACAGCAACCACTACTCAACGCACATCTCTGACCTAACCATCTCTCCAATCCCCTCTGCCCTACTCACGACTCCTCCAACTCACCCTCGACAACCTGCCTTTTCTCATTACCATGCACCCTAAACTGTTATTTGTCGGCTTCGTCTTTCAGTTGGAGGCTCGATCGACCTCTCTGAACTACTTCTCTTCATCTTGCTCATCTGGGGTGGGGGCTCCTCGTCTTCATCCTCAGATTCATCCATCGCTGGGTCTCCCGGATGCCTTAGGGTTGGAGCAGCCTTCAAGTTGCTCCGGTTTTCCACTCTCGCTTCCAGGTCTTCTCCCCCACTGGGCTCAATGCGATATAAACCAGGCCTTGGATTTAGGACCTCAACAATGTGCCATCTCGTATCAGACCAATGGTTTTGCAGCTTACACCGGCCTATTTTTACATTGTTCCTCAGCAAAACCTCCTGGCCCACTTCCCAGCTACTCTCATGGGCTTTCTCTTCTCTTTTTCTTCTGTTTATTTCCTTACATCTCCGAACATTGATCTCCACTGCTTCCTGCAATCTTCGTTGCCGGTCTCTAATCACCATCACCCACTCATCTACCGGCTCTGGGTCTACTTCCGGCCTAAGGTCAAACGGCAGGTTTGGTTCTCTCCCGTAAAACAACAGGAATGGGGAAAACCCTGTCGTGGCATGCGGAGTCGCGTTATATTGTGACACCACTGCCTGCAGATGCTCTGGCCACCAATTCTTTTCCTCTTCCTCGAGGGTGGCCAGCAGACCGTGCAGGGTTCGATTGAACCGTTCCACCATACCATTTCCCTGTGGGTGATATGCTGACGTCCTTATTTTCTTCACCCCAAAGGTGGCACAAGTTTGTCGGACCAAAGCACTGCCAAAATTCCTTCCCTGGTCGGTCAACAGTCGCTCAGGTGCACCCACTGCCAGGAAGATCCGATTCACCAGGATCTTTGCAATCGTCGAGGCTTTCTGGTCTTTGGTGGGAAAGGCCCAAGTGTAACGACTGTATATGTCAACCATTATCAGGACATTCTCCAATCCTTGCCGCTTGTCCAGCAAGGTGAAATCTGCGGCCAGTGTCTCTAATGGTTTGGCCGCTTCAATCGTCCCTAAATGCAGTTGGGGTTTCGGCACTTCATCTTTTGCTACTCCACACCTCTCGCAGCTGGCTATGTAGTCTCGCACTGTTTCTCCCATGCCTGACCAGAAACCTCGCTCCTGCACCAGCGACAGGGTGCGATCTCGCCCCTGATGCCCAAACTCGTCGTGGCAGGCTCTAGTCAAAGCCTCCTGCAAGTTTGGAGATAACACTGGCACCTCCCTCCATAGATTCTTCCCTTCGGGTCTTCTATGCCAGACAACATCTTCTCTTACGATCAGGGATTTCCTAGCTCGGTACATCTTGCGGAAATCATCATTTTGGAGCTCTATCTGTACCTCATCCTCCGGCAGCTCTCCCACCAACCATCTTCGCAGTTTTGTCATATAGTCCATGCCTTCTTGCTCCTTACGCAGCCCATCCATCGTCCACAGTTCCTTCCTTCCTGCCCCGTTCTCCTCTAGTACATGCATCGCTGTATACTCTTCTTCACTATCTTCCTCCTGTTCCGCCGGGATTCTAGATAGTGTATCCGCCACAATGTTGTTCTTCCCCGGCTTGTACTCTATAGTAAAGTTAAACTGCTCGAGATCCGCATTCCACCTACTTTCCATGGCACCTAGTTTAGCCTTCTCGCGGTGACTGAGTGGGTTGTTATCTGTATAGACTGTGAAATGTTTCCCTGCCAAATAATCCCTGAATTTATCCACTACTGCCCATTTGAGTGCTAACATCTCTAACTTACGAGAACTATAGTTGTTCATGTTACGTTCTGATTTCCTCAGGCCCCGACTCGCATAGCACACCGGATGCAACCTGCCATCCTTCCGCTGGGACAGCACCACACCTAGCCCACGAAAACTTGCATCTGTTTCTAATATAAACTCCTGAGTGAAATCTGGGCAAGCCAACACTGGTGTCTGCGTCACCTTGTCTTTCAGTTTCTCAAAAGCCTGTTGCTGTTCCTCTCTCCATTCACTATCTACCCGATCCTTCGATTTCACATTCATCAACGCATGCAGTGGAGCAGCTATTTGGGCAAACCCTTGAACAAATTTCCTATAAAATGATGTGAACCCTACAAAAGACCGCACATCTTTCACCGTCTGAGGGACTGGCCAATCTCTTATTACCCTAATCTTCTCAGGATCAGCTGTGATGCCTTCAGCTGACACCTGATATCCTAAATAACTTACTTTTGAAGCCATTATTTCACACTTTTTAGGTTTAAATCTTAAGTTATTCTCCCTCATCCTGCAAAATAATTCCCTCAATCTGACTATATGCTGATCTATTGTACTTGAAAACACCATCACATCATCAAGGCATACAAGCAACGAGGAGAAAATTTTATCCCCTAAAATCCGCTCCATGTATCTCTGAAAGGTTCCCGGACTATTTGACAATCCCATAGCCAGTCGCCTGTACTCAAAGTGTTCGAAGCTTGTGCTGAAGGCAGTCTTTGGACGGTCTGAAGGTTTTACTTCTATCTGGTGATATCCCGCCGCCAGATCAAACGTTGAGAAAAACTGGGCCCCCGTCAGAGATTCTAGAGTTTCATTTATCCTAGGCAGAGGAAACGCATCGCGTACCGTGACCTTATTTAAGTCACGATAGTCAATACACAACCTCAGCGTCCCGTCCTTTTTCCTCACTACTACAATGGCGGCAGAGTACGGACTCTCACTATGCTCAATTACTCCCTGATCTAACAGCTGGCTAATGTGCTGCTTCACCTCTGGTACCTGGTTTGGAGGGATCCTCCGATATGGCACCCTAACTGGCCTGTCTGTGGTCACTGGGATCTCATGCTGAACCCCAATAGCCTTTCCTATGGGCTGGCCCTCTCCTTCAAAAATATCACTAAACTCTTCTATTAAACACCTAACTGCACTCTCTTGTTCCTCATTCATTTCCTCCGTGTGCACTTTGACCTCCGTACGGCATCAGGTTGAACTGTCCTCACATACACCTCTTCACTGATGTCTTCCTCGACTTCCGTCCCAGAAGCCACTTTCCCAATCCGCCAATTGCCCCTCAAGTTCCTACGACTATCAGACAGATTTGCCACCAACACCTGGGTCATGCCTCTCACCACTCTTACAGCTGTCGGCAACACTATAACACCCTCAGGCATCCAACCTTCATCCTCTATTGTTAGAGGTTCAATCACTACTCCTTTGTTAGCTACCTGGCTTAATGAGGGAACACATACTGACAGCAACCGAGTACTCCGGGGAGGAATGGTTGGGCTTTTCTTCCTCTCTGTCATACAATACCCCAGGCTGATGGCCTCTATTGCACATAACTGCCTAACCTCATGCAAGCAATTTTCCCACTGAGCGGTGCTCCTGGCTTCCCTGCACAAGTGATACATGTGCGGCCAGATCTCCGCAACCTCCCCCAGCACATTCATCCCCAACAACCCGACATGAGATTGCCCCTTACCCTGGGTCTCAATCCCTGGACAAACCAACATCCCCACATCAGTGACTTCCACCCCACATACGACCATAGTGACCCGAATACACCCCACACACGGCACTGGAAACCCTGACGCCCCTTTTACCCTTATTCGAGTGGGCTGCAACACCACGCCTGCAGGCTCCAGCTCCGGACCATAGAAAAGTTCATCAATTAGCCACACTTCTGCCCCAGTATCTGCTAAACCCCACATTTCACGACCCACTACCAGCACCGAGACCTTAGGACACTCTGCTTTCAGCCTTAAGGTACCTTCTGTTGTGATTAAATTTGTCATGCGAACCACACTTGACCATGGGTCCCCTCTCTCTTGATTCATAACATCGCCGGTGGAATCTATTGGTGAGGCCAGGAACGGTTGGCGGGGACTGCCTGGCCTTGACCATTTCCCGACCGCCAGTTCGGATTGTTATTTCCAACTCGATACTGGCCATTGGCCACGCATCCCCTTGGGACACTCTCTCCTGGTCTGGACCTGTTCGTGCAATTAAAACTGAGGTGGCCCTCTTGTCCACACGCATAGCACATCGGGAGAATCGAGCCTCCAGTCTGCGGCTCGTTCTCTCTTCCTTTAGTCAGCGGTACCTCCCTCAAAGCCTCTCGTTTTTGTTCCGCCTCTCTCAGCCCCGTGATCCACTCATCTAGACTATGGTGAGGATACTTCTTGATCTTCTCCAATAACCACATACGGCTTTGTTCCTCCTTGTGCCCCCGAGTGATTGCATCTCCCAACAGGGCCTTATCATATTTATGACCATGGTGGTTCAACTCATCGTTTAAATCGAGCATAGCATCATAATATTCAAGAAGCGTTTTGTTGCTCCCTTGTTTCCGATTCATCACCTTCTGAATGGCGTCGTACGTGGCCGTCTGCCCGCCGTATTGCTGCTTCAAATAACAAGTTAATTCATCTACGGTTTCCCAGTCTCTGCATGCATTGTATACGCGATCTGCCGCAGGCCCCGCAAGATGCCTTATTATGAATTGGATTCGACTGACTTCGTCTCCGTCTAGCAGCTTGAGGGTTCGGTCAACCTCTCTTAACCACTTTCCTACCTCTATTCCTGGCCTACTGTCGAACTTAGACATGGTCAACCCGGCCCCGAGACTAGTTCCCTCTCTACTATTGCGTCTCCTCATCTCCCACATTGTCTCAAGGTGCTGTATTTTATACTGTGTCTTTACCCTATCTAGTGCATCCCCCAGCAGAACTAGGTGTTGTTGGTGTTCCTTCTCTAACTGTTGCAATTGTGTGTGGTACTCCCCCCTTAACTGTTGTACATATACTCCATACTCCCCCCTGATTTGGTTCGCCCATGCCTGACATTCCCCATTGATCTTCCCTTCTAACTGTTCCAATCGTTCCTGGTACTTTCCCCGGATTTTCCCCTCTAGCTTCCCAAAACGTTCCACGAACTCTTCTCTCAACTGCACCAACCCCGGGCTGTCTCTCCTTTTCTCCCAGTAACCCCGCACCGTCAACCACAACAAACCCATTCCCACGGCGAGCATGAGTAGAGTTGGGGTCACACTCTCTACCGTTTCCATCCACTCCATGATTACGCTCATCATCCCAACCACAGAACTATCAGTCACGAAATAAAATAACTACGCTCTGCTACCATTTGTAACCGGTCGGAATTTACTGGACTTTATTTTCTCACTTGACTTGGGTTTTATAAAAGATAATAAGATGGTAATGGCAGTGGAAGCGCCCCTTGAGAAAAATCCCGAACCAGCACAAGAACACTTAAATCTACTAAACAAAATGAATTGTCCGTGACCCGTGGAAGGATAGCGTCTGTGACTGGGATGAATGAGACACACTGTAAAATTTAGACACTTATATTCCCTCCAACACTACAAACACAATCAATAATGGTACACCAATATGCGCACCTCTTAACTTGAACTCAAAACACTACTCTGGGGAATAAAAGTTATACATGATATAGAAATTATTGGAAACTCAGGCAACAATAAATTTGAAGTATTAAGAAATGTTGCTTGCACACATGAAACAGGCCTTAAGGGCTTTCACAAAATAATATCAGTCACTTAGGAAATGGTATTAAAAAAATAGAAATTAAACACTCTACAATGAATAGGCCTTAAGGGCTTTCAACAAAATAATATCAGTCACTGAGGAAATGGTAATAAAAAATAAGAAATTAAACACTCTACATTGAATAGGCC
>CAUDMG010001690.1:20000-205000 GCA_958450375.1 Homarus gammarus
ACGTTACTCTGACCACCTAAGTGGTGCGGGTGGTCCCCATTAGAGGTTCACGGCGCCATAAGCTCGTTGAACAGGCTTTGTGTGAAATATAACAAAGTCTAGGACTGCTTTTAGCATCCTGGTGGTCCAGCGGTTAGCGTTCCCCGGTCACAGTCATAGGCTTGTGGGCCGTGGGTTCGAATCCTGGCGGGTTGAGGTGTTGATTGTATGTAGAAGTCCGCGTGCTTTATTGGGCTAATGAAATATATATGGATCCTCGTGTTTCGAAGCCGGATTTGGTAAAACGTTACTCTGACCACCTAAGTGGTGCGGGTGGTCCCCATTAGAGGTTCACGGCGCCATAAGCTCGTTGAACAGGCTTTGTGTGAAATATAACAAAGTCTAGGACTGCTTTTAGCATCCTGGTGGTCCAGCGGTTAGCGTTCCCCGGTCACAGTCATAGGCTTGTGGGCCGTGGGTTCGAATCCTGGCGGGTTGAGGTGTTGATTGTATGTAGAAGTCCGCGTGCTTTATTGGGCTAATGAAATATATATGGATCCTCGTGTTTCGAAGCCGGATTTGGTAAAACGTTACTCTGACCACCTAAGTGGTGCGGGTGGTCCCCATTAGAGGTTCACGGCGCCATAAGCTCGTTGAACAGGCTTTGTGTGAAATATAACAAAGTCTAGGACTGCTTTTAGCATCCTGGTGGTCCAGCGGTTAGCGTTCCCCGGTCACAGTCATAGGCTTGTGGGCCGTGGGTTCGAATCCTGGCGGGTTGAGGTGTTGATTGTATGTAGAAGTCCGCGTGCTTTATTGGGCTAATGAAATATATATATATATATATATATATACAGTAGTACCCCGCTTAACGCGGTCAATAAAACCCACAGGGTACCGTGTTAAGTGAACAACAGAACACATGGGATTAATTCCAATAGAAACTGGCCCGACCCCCAAACTCCACTTTTTCCGAAACAATACCTATGTACTAGTAAAAATAACATCTTAATTTTATGATGGTACATGCACACAATTAATACTTAAGAGAAATAGAGAAATACAGTCGCAAAGTTAATGTCGATTCAAATAATGGACTCAACTCCCTCCCCCTCTTCTCACACGACACTGCTGGCTCTTCCCTCTCTGAGAAAATTTTGGGGGAAAACCACTAAATTTTAATAAATAGTACCTCAAACTAAAGTTAGGATAATACAATTGACATTGCTGGATTCCTTGTAAGACCAGGAATATTTTGAATATAAATGTCATCTATTTTGCACGAAAGATAACATATTTACTCAGAGTAAACATTATATCTAAAATTTGTATGTCTAATGCAAAATCTATGATGTTTATATTCAAAATGATCACCAAATTGAAAGTATTCCAGCAATGTAAATTATATTCTGGCCGGGTAATTTGTATGAATTTTATGAGCTAAAACAAATATCTTCAGTTAATAAAAAAAAAAATATTCTTCACGACACTATCTGTCAATAAAAGTATCCCACCTTGCCTTCCCCCGTCTTCCAACCGCGCGGTCACTCCCAACCCTCCCCCCCATCCCCCACCAATCTTCCCGTCAAGAGATGTTGGGTGAAAAAACTAAATTTTAACATTTAGTTTTAAATAATACCTCAGATTAAAGTTAGGATAATATAATTGACATTGCTGGATTCCTTGTAAGACCAGGAATATTTTGAATATAAATGTCATATATTTTGCACAAAAGATAACATATTTACTCAGAGTAAACATTACATCTAAAATTTGTATGTCTAATGCAATATCTATGATGTTTATATTCAAAATGATCATCAAATTATAAGAATTCCAGCAATGTAAATTATATTCTGACCGGGTAATTTGTATGAATTTTCTGAGCTAAAACAAATATCTTCAGTTAATAAAAAAAAAAAAAATATTCTTCACACAGTAACAGATGGTCCGTCTGTCCCTCCCTCCCCCCCCACCCCCCACCAACCGTCCCTACCATATGTGTGGGAAAACCAGAATATTTACCTTCTTAGTAATAAATAATACATCAAACTAAATTTAGGATAATATAATTGACATTGCTGGATTCCTTGTAAGCTCAGGAATATTTTGAATACAAATGTCATATATTTTGCACAAAAAATAACATATTTACACAGAGTAAACATTACATCTAAAATTTGTATGCCTAATGCAAAATCTATGATGTTTATATTCAAAATGATCATCATATTGTAAGAATTCCAGCAATGTAAATTATATTCTGGCCGGGTAATTTGTATGAATTTTATGAGTTAAAACAGGCAGTCAGGCAGGGTGGCAGGTGGGGGGTGGCGCGGATCTAAAAATAGCTCTCGTGCCGGACACTCACTGTAAAAAAACCCGCGTTTAGTGAAAGTTCGGCTCTGGCGAGGAAACGCGTATACAGTAAAACGCGCTAAGCGAAACCGTGTTAAGCGGGGTAATACTGTATATATATACAGTATTACCCCGCTTTACGCGGTTTCACTTAACGCGATTTCTCATATACGCGGTGCCTTGCCAAAACCGAACTTTCACTTAACGCGGTACATCTGCTCATATACGCGGTGAAGTATAATATATATATATTTTTTTTTATTTAGCTCATAAAATTCATACAAATTACCCGGCCAGAATATAATTTACATTGCTGGGATTCTTACAATATGATGATCATTTTGAATATAAACTTCATAGATTTTGCGTTAGACTTACAAATTTTAGATATAATGTTTACTCTGAGTAAATATGTTATCTTTTGTGCAAAATATATGACATTTATATTCAAAATATTCCTGGTCTTACAAGGAATCCAGCAATGTCAATTATATTATCCTAACTTTAGTTTGAGGTATTATTTATTAAAATCTAGTGGTTTTCCCCCCAAAATTTCTCAGAGAGGGAAGAGCCAGCAGTGTATTGTGAGAAGAGGGGGAGGGAGTTGAATCCATTATTTGAATGGACATTTACTTGGCGACTGTATTTCTCTATTTCTCTTAAGTATTAATTGTGTGCATGTACCATCATAAAATTAAGATGTTATTTTTACTAGAACATAGGTATTGTGTCGGAAAAAGTAGAGTTTGGGGGTCGGGCCAGTCTCTATTGGAATTAATCCCATATGTTCTGTTGTTCCATTTACGCGGATTTCACTTAACGCTGTACCCTGTGGGTTCAATTGACCGCGTAAATCGGGGTACTACTGTATATATATATATATATATATATATATATATATGCTCCCCGACTTATGACGGGTTTAGGTACCCAAATCCAGGTCGCAAGTCCGACATAGAAAAAAAACTAAAATATTAATTTTCAAAAAAAAAGAATTTAATTTTTTTTTTTTTTTTTTTTTAAATTATATATCTACAATGAAATACAGTACACTAAACATAACAAATAATGATGAATTGGATACAGTACAGTAAAAGTAATAAATGATGAGGAATGGATACAGTATGACTGAGCACTTATCTTAAATGTAGTCAGTTGAATGCACACTGGGCCCCCTTAATTTTCTATTTACCGGATACATGGAAACTATATTAATTGGAAGAAGCAGAAGAGGAGACATTGCTGGGTGGGTCACCAATGTCACTTTCTTCAGAGAGGTTTATGTGCTGTGAAAACTTGCTGGTTGAAGGTATTGGATCATCTTGAGGGAGTGAAGAGGCAGCACTGGTGGGGCGTGAGGAGACAGCACTGGGGGACTTCTTGAAATAGATGTCCAATTTCGCCTGCACAGTTTGCTTTTTCTTTTCATTATAAATTTCTCTGTAGCAAGCAAGTGCATATTGGATCATTCTGTCAACTTTGGCATAACACTCATAATTTTGATCAATGCCATCAAACATTTGCATTGCTTTATTATTTGTAGAAAATGCCTCTGCCATATGTTTCACTGAAAACTTTTTGGGGGGTGCAGGTTCTTCTATATTTTGTCTCTCTTGTTCCTCTGCAATTTTCTGTGCATCTAGTTCAATAAGATCCTCATTACTGAGCTCTTCTGCTACACTTTCAACCAACTGTCCAACATCTTCATTATCAATTTTAACTCCAGCTGTTTACCTAACTCCACTATCTTGTTACTAATATCCGAAATAACTTCATTTTCATTAAATCCTTTGAAACTGTTCACATATCTTTTCAGGATTTTCTTCTATATTCCATTCATGCAATGTTTTGTAACCTGATCCCATGCTGCACTTATGTTCTTTATAAATGACAAAATGTTGTACTCCTTCTAAAATTGTCTGAGCGTTTTCTCACCTTCAGTAGCAGCAACAGCCTGAGCGAAGGTCGTGCTTAAATAATACGCTTTAAAGGCAGCAACAGCACCTTGATCCATGGGTTGGATGATAGAGGTAGTGTTAGGTAGAATATACACTACCTTAACATCAGGGTGCATGTCGTCCAGGTGTGGTGGGTGTCCCGGAGCATTATCCAAAATCAGTAAAATCTTGAATGGAATCTGTTGTTGCAGACAATACTCCTTGGCTCGTGGAATGAAACAAGTTATGAACCAATCCTCAAACAGTGCTAGGGTCATCCAGGCTCTCTTATTACTGCGATAAAACACTGGCAGTGTGTGCTTGCTGACATGTTTAAAATCCCTGGGGTTTTCTGAATGATAGATCATGAAGGGCTTTAGCTTGAAACCAGCAACATTCCCCCCCAACAAAAGTGTAATTCTGTCCTTGAATGCCTTGAGTCCGGGCATTGTTTTCGCCTCTTTGTGGATGTATGTCCGCTCAGGCATGCACTTCCACAATAATCCAGTCTCATCCACATTGAATATTTGCTCAGGCAAATAATTCCCTTCCACAATAACATCATCTAACTCCTCCTTAAACGATTCGGCAGCACCAACATCGGCACTAGCTGCCTCTCCACTCACCTTAACATTTTGTAGACTGTGGCGTTTTTTAAATCTATCAAACCACCCATTACTTCCTGTAAAGGTTTGATCACATTCATCTCCTGCCTGCTCCTTCAGGCTTTGGAACAGGCTTCGTGCTTTAGCCTGTATGGTTAGAAGGCTTAAGGGTACATGCTTCTGTATCTGGTCTTCTATCCATATCACCAATAATTTTTCCATATCGTCAATAGGACCTTGTCTTCTCTTTGATATTATAGTTCCCTTTATAGGTGTTGTTCCTTTCACTACTTCACGAATACGTTCCTTGTCCTTCAGAATAGTGGATATAGTCGAGTGTGAGAAACCTAGGTCGCGTGAGATTGTTGCTACTATTTTTCCATTCTCATGCTGTGTTATTATCTTCATTTTCATCTCAAAAGTAATTGCCTGTCTCCTTTTCCTTGGAACACCACCAGCACTCTCACTTTTACGTTTTCCAGTCATTATAAAGTCAATTAAATACGATTATAACGAAAGTTCACAGTGCGATCAGTATAAAATACGATAGCCAAACACCAACTAAGCGCTCCACTGAGTGAGTGTACCCACGAGGCGACCCTAGACGCGCCACGCTCTCGCCCGGGACGGAAACGTCTCGGTATAGAAAATGCGCGCGTCATTTGAAAATATTTTTGGTCACGACGGTCGCAGTCGTATGTCCCGACGGATGTATGGTCAGAGCAGGTCGTAAGTACCAATGGACGTCCATGTGGTCGTAAGTCGGGGACTACCTGTGTGTATATATATATGTATCTTGATAAAATCACACGGGAAAATGGAAACAACGGAGCACCTTAGCTTTCGTCTTTATTCAAGATATCTTCAGAGGCAACTGGATTACATGGACAGAGAGAGGCTTAAATATACAAGGTGACCTTAAAAACATGAGGTCAGGTCATAATGATGTCATCCAATAATCCACACACCAACACATAAGTAGAGGAGCTTAAGAGAAGGGGGGTGACGTGACTAGTCAGGTCAGGTCAAAAATAAGGGACCCACAAAATAACTATCTTACATCTAGATCAAAGGTTTTCAAAGCATTTTTAACCTTGGGCCACTGACAAATAAATTTATGTAACATATTATCAGTTTTGAACTGACCATCACTAAGGTTTATTGAATTTAATTCCTTAATCAAACTAGCTTCAACCAGAAGTCTTTCTGTGACACAAGATTATTTAAATACTTCTAAGCTTTTTTCCCAAGCAATGGGGTGATTATTATTCCTAACATGAACGAACAAGGCACTGCTTTCAGATGTTGTTCTGATATTATACTTATGTTGTTTGATTCTGAACTGCAGTGTTTTTCCTGTCTATCCTACATAATTACAATTACATTTGCTACATGGAATACAATAAACACTTCCATTTACATTCAAACTTGGGCTATTCCTTATTAACATATTGGTAATGGTTGAGTCATACTTGAAAACAACATTAATATTTAGAAGCTTGAAGGACCGAACTAACGGGACAAGAATAAGTCGTCAGATGTTAAAAATGAAGATATTTCCATAGCTAAAGGCTGTATACATAGTGTTTTACATAAGAAATTTGTTTCAAACATTCCAAAAAGATTTGAAACAGCCTTGATAAACTTGAAAAGAAATAAGAATATCCATATTACTAAGGCTGATAAGTCTAATGCTATTGTTATTTTGGATAAAAGTGACTACAATGATAAGATGAATTCAATAATTAGTGATGAAAGCACGTATTGTGAGCTTACGAAAGATCCCCTGGAAAATATTACCCGGCCAGAATATAATTTACATTGCTGGAATTCTTACAATTTGGTGATCATTTTGAATATAAACATCATAGATTTTGCATTAGACATACAAATTTTAGATATAATGTTTACTCTGAGTAAATATGTTATCTTTTGTGCAAAATATATGACATTTCTATTCAAAATATTCCTGGTCTTACAAAGAATCCAGCAATGTCAATTGTATTATCCTAACTTTAGTTTGAGGTATTATTTATTAAAATTTAGTGGTTTTCCCTCAAAATTTCTCAGAGAGAGAAGAGCCAGCAGTGTAGTGTGAGAAGAGGTGGAGGGAGTTGACTCCATTATTTGAATGGACATTAACTTGGCGACTGTATTTCTCTATTTCTCTTAAGTATTAATTGTGCGCATGTACCATCATAAAATTAAGATGTTATTTTTACTAGAACATGGGTATTGTGTCGGAAAAAGTGGAGTTTGGTGGTCGGGCCAGTTTCTATTGGAATTAATCCCATATGTTCTGTTGTTCTGTTGTTTCACTTAACATGGTACCCTGTGGGTTTTATTGACCACGTTAAGCGGGGTACTACTGTGTGTGTGTATATATATATATATATATTATATATATATATATATATATATATATATATATATATATATATATATATATATATATATATATATATATATGTAATTAAGAAGATTTGTAACCAGGTGAGAAGGCCGGGTCACCAAACCATCTGACCTGACCACCAACCGTTGTGTGCTATTTAAAGATTAGTAGGGTCATTACCTAATACCTGATCATTGTGGACCTGGTCTCACCCTCCTCTGTATATATACACCTTGGTTTGTATTTCTCTCTCTAATCTGTACTCACCCCTGAAGATGTGAATTACACGAAAGCGCTTGGGAACTTCGTGTTTTCTTCTTTCCTGGTGGTTATCAGCATATACCTAGATCACGCGCACCTACAGTGATTTACTTGCATATATATATATATATATATATACTTCATTTTTAGTCCATTTAACACGCGGACTTTGAACATATAATCAACGACCTCACCAGCAAGAAATCGAACCCTCGACCTACTGGGTGGCCCTAGGGACTAAATGGACTAAAAATGAAGTATAGAAATGTACCTCGCGTTTCATACCAGCTGGATTCGGTAAAATACTACTGACACCACATACGAGGCACGGGCAGTTTCCCAATGAGGTTCACGGCGCCATCAGCTCGATGAACAGGCTTTGTGTGAAATATAACAGAGTCTAGAACTGCTTTTAGTGTCCTTGTGGGCTAGCCGGTAAGCGTTCCCTAGGGCCACCCAGTAGGTCGAGGGTTCGATTCCTTGCTGGTGAGGTCGTTGATTATATGTTCAAAGTCCGCGTGTTAAATGGACTAAAAATGAAGTATATATATGTACCTCGCGTTTCATACCAGCTGGATTCGGTAAAATGCTACTGACACCACATACGAGGCACGGGCAGTTTCCCAATGAGGTTCACGGCGCCATCAGCTCGATGAACAGGCTTTGTGTGAAATATAACAGAGTCTAGAACTGCTTTTAGTGTCCTTGTGGGCTAGCCGGTAAGCGTTCCCTAGGGCCACCCAGTAGGTCGAGGGTTCGATTCCTTGCTGGTGAGGTCGTTGATTATATATATATATATATATATATATATATATATATATATATATATATATGTATATATATATATATATATACATATAAGGGGTCTGAGATCGGCGGTTAATCCGAAAGTCGGTTTATCGAGGTTTTACTGTATTACCGCTGCAGTCTAACATTTTTTTTTCAAATTACGTATATTCGAGTCCCGACGTTAGTGATTGCGCTGTGTACTGACAAAATTTTCATTTGTAAGTCCCTTTGAAATGGCTGGCAAGAGTAAAAGTGAGAGTTCTCGTGGTGCTGAGAAGAAAAAGAGACACCCATTTTAGATTTTATATGTACAGTATTATCAATATCAGACAGAGCTTGGATTTCCCTAACCCACTCATTCACCTTTCCCATTACGTACTCGGTCTTGAAGTCCATCGTGCCGTTTGCTGCGCCTAGGTGTCTTTGGCCATCGTTTGTTATTTTGACCTCACTTCCACTGAACACCTCCATTGCCCGTTCATAATGTTCTGGCTTCACAATGAGGAAGGACTTGCTGGCATTTGGGTTGTCCCCTATTTGTGGACCATATGATGGTATCAGGTCCCACCACTTTTTGATGTCCTCCTCCTTTCCTGCTCCTGTAAGGTCATCACCATTTTCCACTTGCTTGACCTCGGTTGTTTCAAATTTTATTATGTGTTGGAACATGCATAGGACTATTGCACATATTGCCATTGCAACAGGGTCCCCCTGCACTGTTCCCTCAGTTGACTGTATGATGGTATCACTTCTTAGAGCCTTGATGTTTACTATATAGAGGTCTGATGGGTTCCTATAGGTGTTTTCAACATACATTGCAAAGCTTGGGCACTTGATCTTGATGTTGTACAGTGTGGCCTTGCGGTTAAGTATGTTGAATGTGTTGGAAGAATCAACCAGGAGAACAGTTTCACACTCCCGCTGCTCAAATATCATTCTCATGTCGTGAATGGCAGCTTCCCCTCCAGCCTGGTGGCCAGCACAAACTTGCAGGTTCCCTGCCGCTGCCCTGAACATCATCCTTTACCACCTCCATTATGCATTTTCCGATGATCCGCCTCGGCACGTCCCCCACCCCTATAGGCCTACATCCTGGATTCTTATCCAGGGGAATGAGGCGGCAGGCCGTCAGAGCATGGAGGTGTTGGCAGCACGAGGTTGCTAGCTTTCTTGCAAGGGCGGTAATGGCAGTGCAGAGATTACTTGCTACGAGGCCAAACTTGTTAGTGGTGACGATGACTCTAACCGTTTGCATCCAGGCCTGAAGGGCCACATTCTGCCACATTGTCAATCTTCTCTTCATTGCTGCCACATTTTCTTTGTGCTTAGTCCTTGTGTGTGTCCTCTGATAGAATAGATGGGGTATTATTGCCAGTATTTGAAGAGCTAAAGGGGCAAGGAAGCAGTCCTGAGTGTACTCGGTTATGAGGCGAGTCATCTCCGGAATCATATCTTTGGTGGCCGCACACTTGGGTGGTTCAAACAGGTTAGCTGGCGACCACCTGACAATTTCTGAGTACGTTTCTTTGACCCATATGTCCGCATTCTCCATCGACATGCTGTTCCACTGTGGTGGCTGTCTGCCATTCACCTCGTGGACAGCTATTGGAGCAGCGTTTATTGGTACTACATTTTTAGGTTGAGTAGACTCACTACTATCATTTAGAATATCATTGGGCGGTTGGGTCCCCGCGATATTCTCTGTGGCCTCCTGTGTCAGCTCCCTGCTATGTGGGTTCCGACAATTGTTTTCCCTCCTGCAAACCACACATGGTCGGTTGTTTCTCACACAATCACAGCTAGTGCAATTTTGGTTATGGCTAGCACAGACGCAACAATGTCTGTTAGCTGGCATACTGTTCCGCACTACGACTACTACTACTACTACTACTACTACTACTACTCCCACCATTATAAGGGCGGGGAACTCGCTCCCACCATTATAAGTGCGGGGATTTTCTTCTCCCTTATATTCTTATTTCAAACTTCTCTCTCTGTCTTATTTCCTTCAGTTGTTCTGTCTAATATTTTCATTTCATGGTTACTTCATAACCTCAGACCTTTGGTAGCATGGCGAGGGTAGGCACATGGGTACTGTAATTCTGGTATCAAGCATTGGACAAAATAAAGGTGGATACGGAGGAAAAAAATACCCCTAATATACTCTAAGAAATGGATTATTAATCTCAAATTTAATTAGGTAAAAGATGTCATTAACACACAACTACAATGTCCAACTCCTTGGCTTGTCAGCTGCAACTCCAATCAGATACTCTCGCTTCTTACAACATTACTGGTGGTACATTACATTACATACAGCTACATGGCAAACTTACATATGGTACACTCACTAGAACTGTTGTTGGTACATAAGGAGGATGCACTCACAACACAACACGTTATACTGATACCAACAAATTATGTGGGTTTACTACCCAGTATGGGATAATTATTTCCAGTTAATTAACCCCAAACATATATACCAAACACTGTGGACCATATAACTATATGGAGTGTCCCAGGGTAGAACACTGGCGTCTCAACATATGAAGATCGCTGTTATGGTCGGTTGAAGTCTGACACATGGCGAGAGTCTGGGGTCCAGCCCCACGATGCAGATTGAAGCAGTCAATCCTGCTGAATCAGCGACATCGTCCATTACAGCTAACTGTTAGGTATCTACTGACCCCGGGCAGCCGGTGGGGTGTTCAAATAACCCACACACTGGATCTGGGATAAATGTGGAGACGTCAAGGGAGGGCTGATGATGACTCAATCACAAACAATCTTTCGTCTAGCAACGGCAGACGACATTTACGTTATAGTAATTCTTATACTGGGTAAATGACAATTTCACTGTTACAACATGAACACTGATACTCACAAAATTGACGAAGTTAAACTGAATGACTATATCGGCGGGGAACACTCGCTAACATACCTGGGATAATTTGGAGACGTTCAAGGGAGGGCTGTTCCTCCTTCACGTGCAGGTTTATATACGCCGTGAGTTGCCAGAGGTGGCTACTCACGCAATGACAGAAATTACATTTAAATCATCTGCTACACATTCAAAGATTACCCTCAGCTGAGACGGGTCTGGCGAATTTCTAAAGTTGATTTACATGAACTAATTCGAGATTGAGTTTGCCAGGAGAAAGTGGAAAATACGCATTGACAAAGGTTAGTACAAAATGGGCGGGTCTTACGGAGAGGGAACACTTGTTTCTTCCTTGGGATAACTCACCAGTTATCCACATGTTTTGCGGACGTGTAGTATAATATGAATCCTCAGGTTTCAAACAGACCAGCCGTCATTGTGACCATGACACAGCTCCACCTTTCCCCAAGATTCTTATTATGCGGTAACGTTCACTAACCATATACAGTAGTTACAAAGATTCTTCAAATAACTGTTACCTTTTGTCATGGTTCCACACTACATTCAATCATAACAACACATCAGGACTATACTATTACAGTCATCTGGCACAAAAAGGCAAACAAAACAAGAACACAATGGTTACATATGTGGTGGGATGAAATCCTAGACAAGGTTCTTCAAACTCCAGAGCACGAGCAGTAGATATATTCAATAAGTGGTACAAGACTTGGCGTGATAGCCGACCGATACAGAAGCGGGAACTAGGGACCCCGGGCCGTGTGTAGGCCGAGGCTGATCTGAGGCAAGTTGTCTAGCTGGGCAAGGAGAGTTGCTAGACATCACTAGGACAATAAATGAGGTCTTCTAATTACTCGACTAGCGCGGTACAGACATAGTATATCGGGACATAGTGAGTGAACATAGGCATTAGACATAAGCATAGATATCAGACATGCTATGATAATATGGTAATACAGACATGTGAATAAATGGTATAATGAATGGTAACAGAGTCCTGCCGTCAGGCGTGTTCACATATCTTGGTACCCACATATCTATACACCTCCCTCCCCCTTTACGCTCGTAGTGCAATCTCGAGCGGCTATGGACTCTTTTTCATGAGTCGGGGGGAGCGGCGAGGGACGATGGGGGGATCAACTGACGACCTTCGTTCCTGGTCTGGGCAAGGGGACACAGGGGACGGGGAGGAAGGTTCGTCACTAGAGGATGGCACTGGGCGGAGATGGCGTCTGTTTCGCCACCACACACGACCACTGGGGAGGCGGACTTGGTACGAACGAGACTCGCCACGGCCCATGACGACCCCGACCTTGTCCCAGCGGTGTGACGTCGGGTCCTGGATTCGTACTTGCTGGCCGACGGTCAACCTGGGAAGGGGGCGGGCGTGGGCGTCATAGTGGCTTGTCACTTGGGCCATCCGGGCAGCCTCACGGCGGTCACACTCGTCCGCCTTGATCTGCCATTCATCTAAGAAGGACTGGGGGTGGGCAGGCACACAAGTACGAAGGGGGCGGCCATACAACACCTGGGCAGGAGAGCGTCCGGCAGGGGTAGGGGTGTTACGGAGTTCTAGTAGGCCCCTGTCGAACTCCTCGCAGTCCAGGTTCCCCGTTGGTGCTGTCTTGAGGATGAGGTATTTTACGGACTTTACCGCTGCCTCAGCGTGGCCATTCGCCTGCGGGTAATGAGGGGAGGTGACGATGTGGTGGACGCCCCAGCGTTCGGCGAAGCTCTTGAACTCGTGGCTATTGAACGGGGGCCCACCGTCGGTTCGGAGGCGGAGAGGCACTCCGACTTCCCGGAAGAAGCAACAAAACATCCGGATGACCCTGGAAGAGGTGGTGTCCCGACCACAGGGAACTACCACGGGCCATCCAGAGAGCCTGTCGGCGACCACCAGGAAAGACTTTCCGGCCACATTAAAGAAGTCGGCGGACACGGATTCAAAGGGCCGCTTTGGGAGGTCATTGCACAGGTACGGCTCTTGTTGCTGGCTGGGCTGGAGTTGCTGGCAAGGCTCACAGGCCTCAACCGTGCTCCTAATATCGGCGTCAATACCAGGCCAGAAGACGGTCTGACGGGCTCTGCGCCTGGTGGCTTCAACGCCGCGGTGGCTGTCGTGGAGGCGGGATAAGGTGCGCCGGCGGAGGGCAGCGGGGACGACGATCCTGGGGCCGTACAACACCAGCTCTCCGTCCGCATAGAGGCTATCCCTTAGCTTCCAGAAGGGGAGGGCGGAGGCGTGAATGTTGTAGCGGTTGGTGGGGAATCCAGTGGAGACGTAATCGAGGAGTTGGACGTATGCCGGGTCTTGAGCGGCGGCGATGCGGAGCTCCTGGAGAGTCCTATCGTCTTCGATGGGGGGCGTCGTCGTCATCTTGTCAGCAAGAGAAGTGGCTGTGTGTGTCACTAAAGACCGAACGTGAGCCGCGGCCGTGGTACAGTCGACTTCATCTTCAGGTGTGGGGCGACTAACAGGGGCTCGGGAGAGGGCGTCTGGTATGCACAGAAGTTTCCCGGCGCGCCACACGGCTGTAAAGACGTAAGGGGCGGTCTTCTCTTTGAGACGTTGGAGGCGAGGATTTTCGATGGCGTCCAACGTGTGGTGATTGAGGATGGGTATGAGCGGGCGATGGTCCGTCATGAGGGTGAAGTGCCCAAGGCCGAACAAGTAAAGGCGGCACTTGGCCATAGCCCAGGCGACTGCCAGCATCTCTAGTTCGATGGTGGCGTATCTGGTCTCCGTGTCCGTCAGAAACCTGGAGCCACACTGAACTAAGCGCAGTCTACCCTGGCCGTGATCTTGAAGGAGGGCATATCCGAGGCCGTATAGACGGGAGGCGTCGGTCTGGAGGACCACTGGTAAGGACGGGTCGAAGGGTGCCAAGGCTGGTGGTGACAGCAACGCCTTCTTAACATTCCTGAACGCTAGGTCGTGGTCAGGAGTCCAGAGGAAGGAGCGCTTGGGGCTCATGAGGGGGCGTAGAGGTTGGGCTGATGTGGCGAGTTTAGGGGAGAAGTCTGCCAGCTGATTTACCAGGCCCATAAACGAGCGGAGGTCGGTCAGGTTCGCTGGAGTAGGGAAGTCCTTGATGGCCTTGACCTTCTCCTCATCAGCTGAGATCCCCTCTGGCGAGATGTTGTAGCCGCAGTAGTTAACTTGGGAGGCGGCGACCACAAATTTATCTTTGTTCAGGGTGATACCATGGGCACGGCATCTTGTGAGCATCAGATGAACTCGGTTCAAGTGGGCCGGGAGATCATCGTCGAAGAGCAGGATGTCATCTACGACCTTCACGCAGTTGGTGACACCCTGCAGAGCCATATCCCCACGGAGGCAGTACGCATCCCCCGTTGCTGCGAAGCCCATGGGTCCGCGGCAGTGTTGGAAGCGGCCGTGGGGCGTGATGAATGTAGTGAGGTGGCGGTCTTCTTCCGCCAGGTCGACTTGCCAGTACCCGTGTAGTGCATCCGCCGTGGTAAAGAACTTTGCAGACGGGGTGACGCTGCGGACTGCTTGGATGGGCGTAGGCGATGGATGGGCGGGACGGGAGACCTGCGAGTTGAGATGGGTGAGGTCCACTGTGATGCGAACACCTACAGGCTTGGGTGCCAAGACCATAGGGTGGCACCACTCGGAGGGCTCCTCGCCGGCGTGTCTGATGATCCCCTGCTGCACCAGAGAATCGAGCTCCGCCTTCACCTTGTCCCGTAGGGCAAAGGGGATAGGCCTTGGTGTGTGGGTGGCGAAAGGCGTCGCGCCAGGCTTGAGGTGGATTCTCATCGGGGGGCCTGTCATCTTCTTGAGCGGCGTCTTCTGGAGGTCGGACTTGGAGACAAGGACGTCGCTGAACTGGCGAAGAAAGAACTCCCGGGCGGCAGCAGGTGTGGTCATGGCTGAAACAGGTATCTCTGCACACCTGTTGAGGTGTGTCACGGCGAGGATGGGCTTTGGGAACTCGGATGAGACGATGGCCAAGTCCTGACAATGACCACATGACAAGAGAGGGGTTTGGATGCCCTCGTGGACGTGGACTGTGGCAAGGCAAGACTTGGGACCGAGCTGTAATGTTGCCTTGAAGCAACCCAAAGCTGGAGACATCGGGGACCCGTCCGCTGTGAGCACGTCGTTCATGGCTGTGGGTGACAGGCTACTCCTGGGAATGTTGAGGGCGTCCAGGTGTGTTGGTCCAATCACCGTGATGTCCGCGCCCGTGTCAGGTATCATCAGGAGGTTGGAAGAGTTGGTACCGTAGGACAGGCGGACATTGACGGGCTTGGGGGACCTGTCACTCGAGGCATCATCCACGCGTCGGCATCCTTTGTTGTTCTTGGGAGACGGTGAAGAGACGGTTTGACCTGGAGATGGAGGCTTCTTGGTGGACCCGCAACACTTGGCGAAGTGTCCTTGCTTGTTGCAAGCGTTGCATGAGACCTTGTTGGCGGGACATCGAGGTGTGCGGGGCCAATGGCCTTGAAACCCGCAGTTTCGACATGTACTATCAGCCGCAGGGCACTTTCCTGGACCGTGCTGGCGCTGACAGCTTCTGCAGGATTCGGGAGAAAAAACTGGTGACTGTGACGGGGGCTGTGGAGAGGACGCCGTCTGCATCTGGCGTTGATTCCTCTTGTAGGTGGAGACGGCGTGAACTTGAGATGGCGATGAGTGTATAGCTGAGGCAGCCTCTCTTGTGGCCTCATACGACCTGCAACAGGTGACGAAGTCGGTGAGGGGAGAGGCGGCGTCAAGGGTGAGGAGTTTCTGAAGCAGGTCCTCGTCACGTACACCCATCAGCAAGATCATCTTGAGCTGGATCTCAGCACAGGTTACAGGATCGCCTGTACATAGGTCCACCTCGGCTGCTAGGTCCTTAAGTCGTGCATAGAAGTCTGAGAATGATTCCCCAGAAGCTTGTTTGCAGGATAGCAGTTCCCTGCGACGCAAAGCTTCATTGCGGAGGCCACGGAAATGACTCTGCAAGGCGTCTAAGACCTCTTTCACTGACATGGAGGAATCAGGGGGAATGGCTAGCGTGTGCTCTAGGAGGCGTTGGACTTCGAGGGAAATGCACGATCTTAATTGGATGAGTTGTTTATGAGGGGGCATTCGGTTGAGGTCAGACATGACAGCAAAGTCTTCGAAACGACGTCGCCATTGACGGTATACTTGATATGTTGCATCAGATTGAAGGGGTGGGGGGCTGGTAACTGAAGACTTGCTGTGCAGGGGTGTGCTCGGGACGGCAAGCGGTGGAGGAGGCACGGAGAGGTCGACGAGAGTTGAGACTGGAGCAGGTGGTTGAGAAGGCACTGAGGTATACCCAAGGGGGCTAGGTGACGTGTGAGGAGGCGTTGTCTGAAGGATAGATGAAGAGGCTGAAGCTGGCGAATTGGTTGTGGCAGCTGGTGAAGTCGTCCTCGTTGTCAGCAATTCCAATAGTCCCAGGAATTTGTGGGTATCAGCTTGGTGTTGTTGTTGAAGTTGAAGACGGTAAGCTGATTCCTCTGACTGTCTTGACAATTCCTCTTGACGTCTTGACAATTCCTCTTGACGTCTTGACAATTCCTCTTGACGTCGTTTTTCCTCCTCTAATTGACGTCTTTGGGCTTCCTTCTCTTGGGAAACTTGTAGGAAGTGAATTAACTGACGTATATCCTGGCTCCCATCCTTTGAATTTGGCGCGCTCGGCGTGTGAGGCGTGAGGGGGGGTGGGAGGGTCTGTGAGGCTTCGTCTTCCTCATAATCCTCATCTAAATTTCCCAGCAAATCGTCGTGGTCAGACATCTCGTGTTTGGTATGGTTGCGATGGGAAAGACAAGGAGAATAAGGTGAAGTGCTATGTTTTCGTCAATGTACTTGCTTAAGTGCAGGAACTGGCGGGCAAGTAAAAGAGTATTGACTAATATTTGTGGAGTGAGAGAAGGCGGCTGGCAGCGGTGTACTCCGCGCGCCCGGGCGGGGCTGGTGGTGACTCAGTCAGGGGGAGTCAGTCAGTGGCTTCTAGGCCTACGTGGACGGGGGGTGTATGCCGGAGGTGCTGTCTTGGAGACTGGGCTGAAGGCGTCTCTGCTACCTGTAGGGCCGCAGAGACATAGCAAACAGACATAAAAGGCACTGCACTTCACTTAGGGCACTTCACAAGGTCACAAAGCACTTTAAATCCAGGGGCACCGTGGAGTATATCTTCTGGGCGGGAAACAGAGGAGGCCGGGGTACAGACTAGGCCGGCTTTTGCAACTTGTGAACTGTCGTGTTGGAGCTACTCAACTGCGCCATGTGGTGGGATGAAATCCTAGACAAGGTTCTTCAAACTCCAGAGCACGAGCAGTAGATATATTCAATAAGTGGTACAAGACTTGGCGTGATAGCCGACCGATACAGAAGCGGGAACTAGGGACCCCGGGCCGTGTGTAGGCCGAGGCTGATCTGAGGCAAGTTGTCTAGCTGGGCAAGGAGAGTTGCTAGACATCACTAGGACAATAAATGAGGTCTTCTAATTACTCGACTAGCGCGGTACAGACATAGTATATCGGGACATAGTGAGTGAACATAGGCATTAGACATAAGCATAGATATCAGACATGCTATGATAATATGGTAATACAGACATGTGAATAAATGGTATAATGAATGGTAACAGAGTCCTGCCGTCAGGCGTGTTCACATATCTTGGTACCCACATATCTCCACCTTTCCCCAAGATTCTTATTATGCGGTAACGTTCACTAACCATATACAGTAGTTACAAAGATTCTTCAAATAACTGTTACCTTTTGTCATGGTTCCACACTACATTCAATCATAACAACACATCAGGACTATACTATTACAGTCATCTGGCACAAAAAGGCAAACAAAACAAGAACACAATGGTTACATACATGGGATAAACGATAGTTTAAAAAATAACAATCTGCTATCACTCACAACATTGAATAGGGAAACAAAATTCAGGTAAATATACATACATAGGAGAATAATGTACTGATACAGAAAAAGCATAAAAATGGGGTTACATACATAACATAAAAAATTTGTTACACAATACACACTCTTGAGATACAGCTTCTCATATCAAGAAAGTTTTCATTGAGAAGATTGATCAAATGCTTACTGGATACCACTGAGATTTAACTTAGACTTCTCAAGCTAGGACATAGATAAACGGACCCCATCGAGTCAAAGGAATGATTTGTTTGACTTTTTTCCAAAAAGTCATGTCCTACTCGCGAGAGGCAGCAACATTCGAGGGATCCCGAACGAGCGGAGATATTCCCAAGAATACAATGCAAAACAAAACGGTCCTTATGGGAACACAACCAAACCAAGAACCGTCTGTACTTATGGCATTAGCCATGTAGCAGAATCGGCGCCATGCTTCATGCCCGATCCCACTTAAAAGTCACGAACACTACTCCTATACACAACAACAATCCTAGCTAGGACTTCACTCAAACTAGTAACAGATACCCATCAGATGATTGCACAACTGCCAATCCATCTTCCAATCTCTATGTCTTTACTGCAAATTGACAAATCCCTCTCCAGAAAAAAAATAAATAAAAAAAATAAAATTCACAAATACCTACATACTCACAAACATTCCCATTACACCACATTCCACAACTCACATGGGCAAACAACATACTTACTTTCCACAACTTACTGATGCAAGGCAACAACACATTCTCTCACTTTCCAGTTGTATTTCTCAATTGCAACACAAATATGCAAAACATCACTCTTCACCATGCACATCAACAACCAATGCAGTCCAGTTAAAGGTCTACAACCCTTTAAAGATATCTCGGCAACACTGATGCCAGTGTCTCACATAACTAGTAAGAGAGGCATTCCTTACTCTTCTTTCCTTCTACACCTCCCTGTCCATCAGGCCATTCACTGAAAGAACCAATCATAAAATCCTAGAAATCCTTCGCCATATAGTGAATCCAATACATTGCACAAAGCATGGGAGGATTGGTTACCTCAAGTTGCAGCCTCTATTAACGGGTCAATCAATAGCTCCACGGGCAAATCACCCTATTATATTGTTTATGGCATAGACATACATCTGCCCTATGATCTACTTACAGGCAAACCTTGCCCTGTCTACAATGTGGATGATTTCGCTACAAAGCAAATCAGAGTCTTCACAGACATTCATGGTCAAGTACGGAAACATTTAACAGCGTCACGCGCTGAAATGATTTATAAGCAACACAAACAGGCTAAGCCTATAACACTAGAAATAGTCTATGCTGTTATGGTGAGAGAACCTGAATGGATCTCCAAACTTACATCCAAATTTTCAGGTCCATTCCTGATTACCGCCAAGGAAACTGGCAACATTCTAAAATTCTGAAACCAAACTCACAAACCTCTGAAGTAGTACATGCAGACAGACTTAAAAAAGGGTACACCCAGAGTTACTCCCAAGAGATGTCAATGATGTCCCAAACACATCTGTTGAGACCGCAAACACATCAAGTACACCAGCTGTATCCAATGATTATTGTTTAAAACTACATTCTGTGAAACAATTCAAAGATGAATCCACCTCTTTCAGAATGGCCTGGATCGTACCACTTCTACTCCTTTGTGGCACCACCATGTCGAAGGATGCATCCACGGAAGTCCTGAAACCAGGTGCCTTAGCGGCACCTTTAGGACGGGTCCTCATCATTGAAGACGTCGTGACCATAAAGTATGAGCTGCACGGTTTACTAAATATTCCATGCCAGATGAGGTCTATTGATGCCCATCTCCAGACAGCTCTGGGCACTCTCAAAACTCTAAGTCAACTTCCTATCATTTCTACCATGGTAGTACAAACTATAAATCTTCAGCTACTTCGTCTCAGGACCCTTCACAAGAATATCGTCACAGCTGGACGCTCTATTCCATCAACTCAAGATGACATTGCTAAGAAGGCGAGGATTATTTCACTTTGGTGGTTTCATTCAAAGCACTCTATTTGGCACGGCAACTGCAGAGGACGTAGCTAAATTAGGAGACCGCATGCATACTGTATTGTGACTCAAGCAGTACATAAACAGAATCGTGCTATAACTCAGAATTTTCATGCTATCCGTTCTTTAGAGTCAAAGTTAACACGATCATTTCTGAATCTAACCACTTATCTAGGGTTGTGCATGATTTGATTAGTTCGGTACCTACACTGGAATGGCAATTTTTTTTTTTTTCCGAGTATCTGCATGCTGTGGAAAATTCTGCTCAAACCTTATCTGCTAACAAGGACAAACTAAGTGCAAGTGTAGTTGAGGCAGGGTTAGGACGTGTAGACGCACAGCTTGTGCCTATAAATTCTCTTCTTGACGCCTTACAAATAACCAAAACGAGGTACCACTTAACCTCTATTTTTCACTGATCAGGAGGTGGAATATTATTATCTTTTGCTAGAAGCAACCCTCACACACAATGCTATACTTATCCATATACCCATGCTAGCTCTTTGCAAATTTAATGCATGGCATTTAGAACCTTTCCCATTGTATTCTAATGACACACTATTTACTCTGGATAAACCAAGTGAACTTTTACAAATAGATGAAGACTACTCATTGTTAGCAGTGCATGATCCTCGGGTGCTGTCACAGTGTAAATCGTCATAACTACATTTGTATGTATGTCCAGTGTATGCATTCACATTTATTCCTGCTGCAGAAGGAATAAGTGAACTGGCGATCATACAAACGAACATTCACACAGTGCTGAAGCGATTTCCAATTTCCAAGAAAACTGTTTCTTGCACATCTAAATGTGCAATAAATTTTTTCCCAAGGAAACCAATGTCATTTTACAGTGCCAGGATTGTGGAAAGCACTTAGTTGTAAAAGGGCATTATAAGGGTCCAGACAATTGTGAAATCATCTGTAGTTCACTGAAAACCTTGCCTTCCCATCACCATTTTGCATTGAATTTAAATGTAACTTCATATTTGACTCCTTTGTTTTCGGCTCTTCATATGACTTTCAGTGAACTCCATATAATTTCAGATGAATTGAAGCTTGTTTCTTATCTGAAGGAGTCTCATTTCTCGTCATTAGATGATAACCTGCCATTCTATTTTTCACAGGCACTATTGTATTAATATTGGCACTTCAGACTAGGTCTACAGTCACTGCTGAACCCACGGTTGCAGCTTCCTCAGTTTAGTGCCACCACACATTTGCATGTAACATGGGTAGGTATATCTATAGGGTTTTTCTGCGAGATTAGTTAACTCCTCGTAGAGCTCTGAGGGTGGTGACCGAGCAATGTATTACCCTCTGTCTAACAGACAGTAATACTTATATAAATCTGGGTTATATATATATTAGGGTTATATAATTACATCACCCACAGTAATTTTCCTATGAGTCAAGAGCAGTCATCCATTGTATCTGTGACAAGATATTTCCATTGAACTCTCGTCTCTAGACTGCAGAGTCAGGAATAAAGTAGCAGGCCCGCAAGCAGTCCGCTCCCATCTCTCACAGCAACTGGAGTGTCGTGACGAAGCTAATTACTTAAATGCTTCGTCATTATTCACGCTCATAGCTCATAGGGTTAATTACAGTGATATCCTAGTTATTGTGCATTAGTTTATTTTCTTAATAAATGGATAAAAAACAATTTGGGTTTGATAACTTAACCCATAAACATTTGTGAATGTTGCTTCCAGATTAACTCTAATTAGTGATTCCACTGGTAACCGGAAACTGTAACAAGGGTGTGTACTGGAACTAACTCTCTTTTCCATTTTCTTGGTTGCCTTACTTACTCGTGCCAGTGCCAAGTGAGCCGACGGGGTGAACATCCAGTACCTGATGAAGGGTCTTTTGAACATAAAACGACTCCAGGCAGGAACAAAGGTGTCAGCAGCTTCTATTACCGAGCTTCAGTATGCAGTCGACCTCACCCTTGTCGCTCACACTGAACGCGCCCTACAGGAGATCCTGAACACCTATGCAGATGCATATGCACACTTCGGCCTTGAGGTGAATGTGTGTGTAAGACTCAGATTCTCTTTCTACCTGTCCCTGATTCAGCCACACCTCCACCATCCATCCAGCTTAACGGTACTACCCTCTCTAATGTTACCCATTTTCGGTATCTTGGTTCCCACGTGTCCACCACCACAGACATCGATGAAGAGATTCAGCATTGGATTAGACGTGCATCTCAAGTGCCAGAACTTTAAAAAAAAAAGTAACTATAGCGCAGGAGGTGAGCGCCTCGAACAGGCTAACTACGTTACCGATAAGGGCAAAAGGTTTCAGTCTTAACAAACAAGAATTAACAGATGCCATTGCTCTAAGGTACGGTAAGCCAGTAGAAGGTTTGCCCTCCCAATGCGTGTGTGGCTCTTCTTATGACATCGACCACGCCTTGGTGTGGGGGCTTCATTTGCATGAGGCATGACGAAGTAAGGGATCTCACAGCAAATATGTTGAAGGAAAACTGTCATGATAGAACTGATCCTCCTTCCATTGGATGGTGAGAATTTCCATCACATGACTTCAAACACATCCAGTGCTCGATGAATCTAGAAGCGGGGACAGATAAGCCTTCTTCGACATAAGAAATTTTTATCCCATCGCCGCATGTCACCGTAACCTAGCTCTCGATCTGCTGCACACAGGAGGAACGAGAATGACAAGATAAGGGCATACGGGCAAAGAATTCTGAATGTTGATCAGGGTAGCTTCACTCCTCTGGTGTTCACAACCTCTGGTGGGATGGGACCAATTGCAAGATGCTTCTATGCCAGACTCGCAGAGGTGTTGTCTGAATGGAAGCAGCAGCCCAGAAGTTACGTTACAGCCTGGTTGAGATGTCGACTGTCCTTCTCTCCACTTAGGACTACATTGCTCTGCCTCAGGGGAATGAGAGCATCAGCTCCAAAGCCGACAACAGTCGCAGATATTGACTATGAGGCAACAGTAACTGAAGGCCGCATAGATCTGCAGCTCAACTAGCTCAACACAGCTAAGGTAGCTACTTTTGTATTTGGATATTTAATTTTAAGGTAATAAAATGGCGGCAAAGGTTGGCTATTGGGGGAAGCTGGAGGCCAATTAAAAAAAAAGTAGTAGTAGTAGTAGTTGTCGCTTTTATCCCAACACTAGCAAAAAACCGTGAGTTAACCCCAGCAGAAAGGTCATTCCTTGCACTGCAACAGCGACTGGGAGGAATGGGATTGACTAATCCAGTGGAGCTTACCCATGCAGAACATCAAAACTCAGTCAAACTCATGGCAGCTCTCACTGAGCACATAATAGATCAGAATGGAACAAGTCAGGTGGTTACCAACGAATTAAGCAATTCGATGGTCCATTACGACATATTGGCAGCACACCCAAAGTGATAAACTGCAGCAACAACTGTTGCAGCAATGGCCATAAAACTTGAAAAAATTAGTAACTATAGTGCAGGAGGTGGGTGCCTCGAACTGGCTAACAATGCCATGGTGTGCAAGAAAGGGGGCTTCATATACATGAGGCATGACGAAGTAAGGGATCTCACAGCAAATTTACTGAAGGAAATCTGCCACGACGACATGGTGGAACGGCCCCTCCTTCCATTGGATGGTGAGAACCTCCATCAGAGGACTTCAAACACATCCAACGAAGCCCTTGTAGACGTCAGTGCTCAAGGATTCTGGATACGGGGACAGAGAGACTACTTTGACATAAGGATTTTCGATCCCATGGCCACATGTCACCATAACCTAGCTCTCAATGCTACTCACAGGAGGAAAGAGAATGACAAGATCAGGGCATATATAATGTTTTCTTCTTTGGTAACAGTAGTACAGTATAACACAGTAATGGGGAGAACATAATATCTCTACCTTTACCAACTGTGTATCTGTTGAGGTGACTATTAGTGTGTATAACAGTTACTTGTGAAACTGTAATATTGTCATGGTCACAATGACGGCTGGTCTGTTTGAAACCTGAAGATTCATATTATACTACACGTCGGCAAAACATGTTTTGCCTCTCCGTAAATCCAGCCCATTTTGTACGTTGTCAATGCGTATATTCCACTTTCTCCTGGCAAACTCAATCTCGAATTAGTTTATGTAAATCAACTTTAGAAATTCGCCAGACCCGTGTCAGCTGAGGGTCATCTTTAAATGTGTAGCAGTTGATTTGAATGTAATTTCTGTCATTGCGTGAGTAGCCACCTCTGGCAACTCACGGCGTATATAAACCAGCTAGTGAAGGAGGAACAGCCCTTCCTTGACGTCTCCAAATTATCCCAGGTATGTTAGCGAGTGTTCCCCGCCGATATAGTCATTCAGCTTAACTTCGTCAATTTTGTGAGCAACAGTGTTCATGTTGTAACAGTGAAATTGTCATTTACCCAGTATAAGAATTACTATAACGTAAATGTCATCTGCCGTTGCTAGACGAAAGATTGTTTGTGATTGAGTCATCATCAGCCCTCCCTTGACGTCTCCACATTTATCCCAGATCCAGTGTGTGGGTTATTTGAACACCCCCACCGGCTGCCCGGGGTCGGTAGATACTTAACAGTTAGCTGTAGTAGACGATGTTGCAGATTCGGCAGGATTGACTGCTCCAATCTGCATCATGGGGCTGGACCCCAGACTCTCGCCACGTGTCAGACTTCAACCGACCATAACAGCGATCTTCATTTGTTGAGACGCCAGTGTTCTACCCTGGGACACTCCGTATAGTTATATGGTCCACAGTGTTTGGTATATATGTTTGGGGTTAATTAACTGGGAATAATTATCCCATGCTGGGTAGTAAACCCACATAATTTGTTGGTATCAATATAACGTGTTGTGTTGTGAGTGCATCCTCCTTATGTACTAACAACAGTTCTAGTGAGTGTACCATATGTAAGTTTGCCATGTAGCTGTATGTAATGTAATGTACCACCAGTAATGTTGTAAGAAGCGAGAGTATCTGATTGGAGTTGCAGCTGAGAAGCCAAGGAGTTGGACCGTGTAGTTGTATGTTAATGACATCTTTTACCTAATTTAATTTAATATTAATAAACCATTTCTTAGAGTTTATTAGGGGTATTTTTTTTCTCCGTATCCACCTTTATTTTGTCCAATGCTTGATACCAGAATTACAGTACCCATGTGCCTACCCTCGCCATGCTACCAAAGGTCTAAGGTTATGAAGTAACCATGAAATGAAAATATTAGGCAGAACAACAGAAGGAAATAAGACAGAGAGAGAATTTTGAAATAAGAATATAAGGGAGAAGAAAATCCCCGCCCTTATAATGGTGGGAGAGTGTTCCCCGCCCTTATAATGGTAAGAGTAGTAGTAGTAGTAGTAGCAGGTTCCAGAAAATTTGACAAAAAAAGTAGCTATAGCGCAGGAGGTGGGCGCCTCGAACTGGTTTACTACGTTACCGATAAGGGCAAATGGTTTCAGCCTTAACAAACAAGAATTTACAGATGCCATTGCTCTAAGGTACGGTTGGCCAGTAGATGGTTTGCCCTCCCAATGCGTGTGTGGCTCTTCCTATGACGGCGATCACGCCATGGTCTGCAAGAAGGGGGGCTTCATATGCATGAGGCATGACGAGGTAAGGGATCTCACAGCAAATATGTTGAAGGAAATCTGCCGGGACGTCATGGTAGAACCGACCCTCCTTCCACTGGATGGTGAGATCTTCCAACACAGGACTTCAAACACATCTAACGAAGCCCGTGTGGACGTCAGTGCTCGAGGATTCTGGACGCGGGGACAGCGAGCTTTCTTCGACATCAGGATTTTCGATCCCATGGCCACTTGTCACCGTAACCTAGCTCTCGATGCTGCACATAGGAGGAACGAGAACGACAAGAGAAGGGCTTATGGGGAGAGAATTCAAAACGTTGATCAAGGCAGCTTCACTCCTCTAGTGTTCACAACCTCTGGTGGGATGGGCCCAAGTGCAAGATGTTTCTACGCCAGACTCGCGGAGGTGATCTCCGAACAGAAGCAGCAGCCCAGAAGTTATGTTACAGCCTGGATGAGATGTCGACTGTCCTTCTCTCTCCTTCGGTCGGCTTTGCTCTGCCTCAGGGGAACGAGAGATTCGGCCCCTACTTCGACAACTGCTGCAGATATTGACTATGAGGCTACAGTCACTGAATGCCGCATAGATCTGCGGCTCAACTAATTTAACACAGATAGGATAGCTTATTATGTATTAGGATATTTAATATTAAGGTAAATAAATGGTGGCGAAGGTGTGGCTATTGGGGGAGGCTGGAGGCCACGTTAAAAAAAAAAAAAAAAAAAAAAAAAAAAGTAGTAGTAGTAGTAGTAGTAGTAGTAGTAGTAGTAGTAGTAGATATTGACTATGAGGCTACAGTCACTGAATGCCGCATAGATCTGCGGCTCAACTAATTTAACACAGATAGGATAGCTTCTTATGTATTAGGATATTTAATATTATGGTAAATAAATGGTGGCGAAGGTGTGGCTATTGGGGGAGGCTGGAGGCCACGTTAAAAAAAAAAAAAAAAAAAAAAAAAAAAAAAAAAAAAAAGTAGTAGTAGTAGTAGTAGTAGTAGTAGTAGCCCGGGCGGCGGCGTGGGTGTGTTGGGGTGCCTTCCCTGATTTAAAGTGTTATTGGTGGGGATATACTCAGTTTGTGGGAGCGAGAATTTCACAGTGTGTCGATGAACGTTGGATGTCACCTTGAGCATCATCGCCGACGGCTCTTCTCATTCCTTACGACATTAAACACAAATATTGCTCGTGTTCACCGGCGATCTTCAAGTAAGCCTGGGAGTGTTTGAATGGTGGGTGGCTGGAGTTGCCAAGTGTCAGTGCCAGTGTGTCGATAGGCCTACCCTAGCAAGGGTGGCATCGCGACTCTCGCCCCTATGGGGCCAAGTGCCTCGCGCTATCGGTCGCCTCAAGTAACGGCCACTCCATCTAGTGACGGCTGACCAAGTGAGTATATATAACTAATGTCACATCAGCGAGACCATAGAAATGGTGGCTATCTCTACCAAAGTGACATAATCAAGTGTTAGGTGTGACAATTCTTGCTCCCAGTGGATTATTCTCATGTGTGGATTATCGCCCACATGGGGGGTGCCCGACACAACCACACGCGCGCGTATGCCCTTACTACTCGGACACCACAGGCCAGGCCGTCACCTCTGTGCCTCATACGCATAAGATCTAGTTTCTTCGTCCATATGGGCCCAATAGCAGAGGTCGGAGGCGGAAATATCTGTCGCCCAAGGTGCTGGTCACTATGCCTGGCAACTTTGCTGCGTCTGTGCTAGCCCGAACCAAAACTGCACTAATTGTTTTTGTGCGAGAAACAACCGATCATGTGTGGATTGCAGGAAGCTAGACCAGTGTCGGAACCCACGTGGCAGGGAGCCGACACAGGCGGCCACAGAGGATATCGCCGGGACCCAACCACCCGATGATATCCGAAATGATAGCAATGAGTCTACTCAACCCGAAAATGTAGTACTAATAAATGCTGCTCCCTCAGTAGCAGGTGTCCAGGAGGAGAATGAGAGACAGCCGCCTCAGTGGAAAGGCATGTCGATGGAAAATGCAGGCGTATGGGTCAAAGAAACATACTCAGAAATTGTCAAGTGGTCGCCCGCTAACTTATTTGAACCACCCAAGTGTGCGGCCACCAAAGAAATGATTCGGGAGATGACTTACTTCATGACTGATTACACTCAGGACTGCTTCCTCGCCCCCCTAGCTCTTCAAATACTGGCAATAATACCACATCTATTTTGTCAGAGGACACACACAAAGGCTAAGCACAAAGAAAATGTGGCAGCAATGAAGAGAAGATTGACAATGTGGCGGACTGGGGCCCTAGATGATCTCCTATGTGAAGCAAGAACACTGCAGGAGAGACTAAAATCTACGGGTGACGGAAAGCAAAACACCGATGACGTGGCAAGAAAATTTGGAAACAAAATGCGTGTGGGAAAAGTGTCTCTCGCGGTAAGATCTCTCACTCAGGAATCTTCCGGTGGGGTGATGCCAATAAACAGAAAGACATTAAAACTATTGAAAGAGAAACATCCCCCTGCAAGTGAAGATGAAGGCATCAGGCTCCAGGGTGCCTATATCCCACCAAATGCTGTCCTGTTCGAGAAAATAACAGGAGAGATGGTGTGGAAAAAGGCACTGAAGACTCGTGGAGGAGCCGGCCCTTCAGGTCTGGATGCAAACGGTTGGAGAGTCATCCTCAGCACAAACAAGTTTGGCCCTGTAGCATTCGATCTCTGCACTGCCATTGCCGCCCTTGCAAGAAAGCTTGCATCCTCTTGCTGCCATCACCTCCAGGCCCTGACGGCCTGCCGCCTTATTCCTCTGGAAAAGAAACCAGGATGTAGACCTATAGGGGTGGGGGAAGTGCTGAGGCGGATTATCGGAAAGTGCATAATGGAGGTGGTAAAGGACGATGTCAGGGCAGCAGCAGGGAACCTACAAGTGTGTGCTGGCCACCAGGCTGGTGGGGAGGCGGCCATTCACGCCATGAGATTGATATTTGAGCAGCGTGATTGTGAGGCCGTTCTCCTGGTGGATGCTTCAAACGCATTCAACATACTTAACCGCAAGGCTGCACTGCACAACATCAAGATCAAGTGTCCTAGCTTTGCGATGTATGTTGAAAATTCGTATAGGAATCCATCAGACCTCTTCATAGTAAACAACAAGGCTCTACGAGGTGATACCATCCTACAGTCGACTGAGGGAACAACACAGGGAGACCCCGTTGCAATGGCAATGTATGCAATAGGCCTATCAGTGCTCCAACAAGAAATAAAGTTTGAAACAACTAGGGTCAAACAAGTGGCATATGCTGATGACCTCACAGGAGCAGGAAAAGTGGAGGACATCAAAAAGTGGTGGGACCTGGTAACATCGCGAGGTCCACAAATAGGGTACCACCCAAACGCCAGCAAATCCTTCCTCATCGTGAAGCCAGATCATTATGATCGGGCTTTGGAGGTTTTCGGCGAAAGTGAGGTCAAAATAACTAAGGACGGCCAAAGACATCTAGGCGCAGTAATTGGCACTACGGACTTCAAGACCCAGTACGTAGCGGGAAAGGTGAATGAGTGGGTTAGCGAAATCCAAGCTCTATCGGAGATTGCTAACACAGAGCCACATGCGGCCTTTGCAGCATTCACCCATGGAGTCAAGCATCGTTGGAACTACCTGATGCGTACCATCCCTGAGATCGGACTCCTCCTCCACCCTTTGGAAGAAGCAATCAATGTCAAGTTCATTCCCAAACTAGTGAAACATCCTGACTTAACCCAAACAGAAAGAGCACTTCTTGCACTTCCACCAAGACTGGGAGGGATGGGACTAACTAATCCAGAGGAGATTGCCGACTCTGAACATCAAAATTCACTTAAGCTCACGTCAGCCCTCACTGACCACATAATAGCCCAGGATGCAACAGGGGAAGTGGACACCAGCGAAGTTAATAAGATCCGTAGGTCCATTACAACAGATCGGCAGCACTGCCAAAATGACATGTTGCAGCAACTATTGCTGCAGGTTCCAGAAAATTTGACAAAAAAAGTAGCTATAGCGCAGGAGGTGGGCGCCTCGAACTGGTTAACTACGTTACCGATAAGGGCAAATGGTTTCAGCCTTAACAAACAAGAATTTACAGATGCCATTGCTCTAAGGTACGGTTGGCCAGTGGATGGTTTGCCCTCCCAAGGCGTGTGTGGCTCTTCCTATGATGGTGATCACGCCATGGTCTGCAAGAAGGGGGGCTTCATATGCATGAGGCATGACGAGGTAAGGGATCTCACAGCAAATATGTTGAAGGAAATCTGCCGGGACGTTATGGTAGAACCGACCCTCCTTCCACTGGATGGCGAGATCTTCCAACACAGGACTTCAAACACATCTAACGAAGCCCGTGTGGACGTCAGTGCTCGAGGATTCTGGACGCGGGGACAGCGAGCTTTCTTCGACATCAGGATTTTTGATCCCATGGCCGTTTGTCACCATAACCTAGCTCTCGATGCTGCACATAGGAGGAACGAGAACGACAAGAGAAGGGCATATGGGGAGAGAATTCAAAATGTTGATCAAGGCAGCTTCACTCCTCTAGTGTTCACAACCTCTGGTGGGATGGGCCTAAGTGCAAGATGTTTCTACGCCAGACTCGCGGAGCTGATTTCCGAACAGAAGCAGCAGCCCAGAAGTTATGTTACAGCTTGGATGAGATGTCGACTGTCCTTCTCTCTCCTTCGGTCGGCTTTGCTCTGCCTTAGGGGAACGAGAGCTTCTGCCCCTACTCCGACAATTGCTGCAGATATTGACTATGAGGCTACAGTCACTGAATGCCGCATAGATCTGCGGCTCAACTAATTTAACACAGATAGGATAGCTTCTTATGTATTAGGATATTTAATATTAAGGTAAATAAATGGTGGCGAAGGTGTGGCTATTGGGGGAGGCTGGAGGCCACGTTTAAAAAAAAAAAAAAAAAAAAAAAAAAAAAAAAAAAAAAAAAGTAGTAGTAGTAGTAGTAGTAGTAGTAGTAGTAGTAGTAGTAGTCGTAGTGCGGAACAGTATGCCGGCTAACAGACATTGTTGCGTCTGTGCTAGTCAGAACCAAAATTGCACTTGCTGTGATTGTGCGAGAAAAAACCGACCATGTGTGGTTTGCAGGAGGGAAAACAATTGTCGGAACCCTCATAGCAGGGAGATGACACAGGAGGCCACAGAGGATATCGCGGGGACCCAACTGCCCGATGATATTCTAAGTGATAGTAGTGAGTCTACTCAACCTGAAAATGTAGTACCAATAAACGCTGCTCCAATAGTAGCAGATGTCCACGAGGTGAATGGCAGACAGCCACCACAGTGGAACGGCATGTCGATGGAGAATGCGGACATATGGGTTAAAGAAAC
The DNA here is from genome assembly GCA_958450375.1 of Homarus gammarus. Classification (NCBI taxonomy): domain Eukaryota; kingdom Metazoa; phylum Arthropoda; class Malacostraca; order Decapoda; family Nephropidae; genus Homarus; species Homarus gammarus. Next base: position 51,153 of record CAUDMG010001690.1, read on the forward strand.
TTACTCAGAAATTGTCAGGTGGTCGCCAGCTAACCTGTTTGAACCACCCAAGTGTGCGGCCACCAAAGAAATGATTCGGGAGATGACTCGCCTCATAACCGAGTACACTCAGGACTGCTTCCTTGCCACTTTAGCTCTTCAAATACTGGCAATAATACCCCATCTATTCAATCAGAGGACACACACAAGGACTAAGCACAAAGAAAATGTGGCAGCAATGAAGAGAAGATTGACAATGTGGCAGAATGGGGCCCTTGATGATTTCCTATGTGAAGCAAGAACACTGCAGGAGAGACTAAATTTTATAGGAGATGGTAAACAAATCACTGATGACGTTGCAAGAAAGTTTGGCAAGAAAATGCGGGTGGGAAAAGTGTCTTTGGCGGTAAGATCTCTCACAGAGGAATCCTCCGGTCGTGTTCTGCCAATAAACAGAGAGACATTGAAACAACTGAAGGAAAAACATCCCCCTGCAAGTGAGGAGGAAGACATCAGGTTCCAGGGTGCCTATATCCCACCAAATCCTGTCCTGTTCGAGAAAATAACAGGAGGGATGGTGTGGAAAAAAGCATTGAAAACTCAGGGTGGGGCTGGCCCTTCAGGCCTGGATGCAAACGGTTAGAGTGATCCTCAGCACTAACAAGTTTGGCCTCGTAGCAAGTAATCTCTGCACTGCCATTACCGCCCTTGCAAGAAAGCTAGCAACCTCGTGCTGCCAACACCTCCATGCTCTGACGGCCTGCCGTCTCATTCCCCTGGATAAGAATCCAGGATGTAGGCCTATAGGGGTGGGGGAAGTGCTGAGGCGGATCATCAGAAAATGCATAATGGAGGTGGTAAAGGATGATGTCAGGGCAGTGGCAGGGAACCTGCAAGTTTGTGCTGGCCACCAGGCTGGAGGGGAAGCTGCCATTCACACCATGAGAATGATATTTGAGCAGTGGGATTGTAAGACTGTTCTCCTGGTTGACGCTTCCAACGCATTCAACATACTTAACCACAACATCAAGATCAAGTGTCCAAGCTTTGCAATGTATGTTGAAAACACCAATAGGAATCCATCAGACCTCTATATAGTAAACATCAAGGCTCTAAGAGGTGATACCATCATACAGTCAACTGAGGGAACAATGCAGGGGGAACCTGTTGCAATGGCAATGTATGCAATAGGCCTATCCATGCTTCAACACATAATAAAATTTGAAACAACCGAGGTCAAGCAAGTGGAAAATGCTGATGACCTTACAGGAGCAGGAAAAGTGGAGGACATCAAAAAGCGGTGGGACCTGATAACATCATTTGGTCCGCAAATAGGGGACAACCCAAATGCCAGCAAGTCCTTCCTCATTGTGAAGCCAGAACATTATGAACGGGCAATGGAGGTGTTCGGTGGCAGTGAGGTCAAAATAACAAAGGATGGCCAAAGACACCTAGGCGCAACAATCGGCACAACGGACTTCAAGACCGAGTACGTAACGGGAAAGGTGAATGAGTGGGTTAGGAAAATCCAAGCTCTGTCTGATATTGCTAACACAGAGCCACATGCGGCTTTTGTGGCATTCACCCATGGAGTCAAGCATCGCTGGAACTACCTGATGTGCACTATCCCTGATATCGGACCCCTCCTCCACCCTCTGGAAGAAGCTATTAGCGTCAATTTCATTCCCAAAATAGTGAAAAATGTTCCCTTAACCCCAGCAGAAAGAACACTACTTGCACTACCACCGAGACTGGGAGGAATGGGATTGACCAATCCAGAGGAGATTGCTGCCACCGAACATCAACACTCAGTTAAGCTCACGGCAGCCTTCACTGACCACATAATAGCTCAGAACGCAACAGGTGAGGTGGATACCAGTGAAGTAAACAAGATTCGCCGGTCCATTACGACAGAATAACAGCACAACCAAAGTGATAAGTTGCAGCAACTTATGCTGCAAGTACCAGAGAATTAAAAAAAAAAAGTAGCTAGAGCGCAGGAGGTGGGTGCCTCAAACTGGTTAACTACGTTACCGATAAGGGCAAATGGTTTCAGCCTCAATAAACAAGAATTTACAGATGCCACTGCTCTAAGGTTTGCCTTCCCCATGTGTGTGTCTCTTCCTATGATGTCGATCACGCCATGGTGTGCAAGAAAGGGGGGGCTTCATATGCATGAGGCATGAGGAAGTAAGGGATCTCACTGCAAATATGTTGAAGGAAATATGTTGTGATGTCAGGGTAGAACCGACCCTCCTTCCATTGCACAGTGAGAAATTCCAACATAAGACTTCAAACACATCCAACGAAGCCTGTGTTGACATCAGTGCTCGAGGATTCTGGACGCTGGGACAGCAAGCCTTCTTCAACATCAGGATTTTTTATCCCATGGCCACATGTCACCATAACTTAGCTCTCGATGCTGCACACAAGAGGAACGAAAACGACAAGATAAGGGCATACGGGGAATGAATTCAGAATGCTGATCAAGGCAGCTTCACTCCTCTGGTGTTCACAACCTCTGGTGGGATGGGACCAAGTGCAAGATGCTTCTACGCCAGACTCGCAGAGGTGCTATCTGAACAGAAGCAGCAGCCCAGAAGTTATGTTACAGCAAGGATGAGATGTCGACTGTCCTTCTCTCTCCTTAGGTCTGTTTTGCTCTGCCTTGGGAACGAGAGCATCGGCCCCAAAGCCGACAACAGTCGCAGATATTGACTATGAGGCAACAGTCACTGAATGCCGCATAGATCTGCGGCTCAACTAACTCAACACAGCTAGGATAGCTACTTATGTATTAGGATATTTGATTTTAAGGTCATAAAATTTAGGTGAAGGTGTGGCTATTGGGGAAGGCTGGAGGCCACGTGCTTATAAAATAAGTAATAGTAGTAGTAGGAAAAGTGGAGGACATCAAAAAGTGGTGGGACCTGATAACATCACATAGTCCACAAATAGGGTACCACCCAAATGCCAGCAATTTCTTCCTCATTGTGAAGCCTGAATACTATGAGCAGATAGTGGAGGTGTTCGGTGGAAGTGAGGTCAAAATAACAAAGGACGGCCAAACACATGTACTGTAGGTGCGGTAATCGGCACGAAGGACTTCCAGACCGAGTACATAACAGGAAGCTCTGTCGGATATTGCTAAAACAGCCACATGCAGATTTTGCGGCATTCACCTGTCATGAGGGTAGTGACGGCTAGCCTGTTAAAACCTAATAATTCATATTACGCTACACGCACCACAAAACCTTCTGAGTCTCCCAGTGGAAACGTCCTCCGTTTTCGCTGTATCTTGACAACGTCATAAAGATGCCGTATTTTGGTGGAACGAGATTTGTAAACTCTTTTGCATCTACCGAGACCTGTAAACCCTTTTTCCCCTGTGAATATCAGAGACCCTGATACTCATAGTGAAATTGTTGTAAGGATGTTAACTAAGGAATTAGTTAATTTACCTGAAAGGAACCATTAATCCTGCTTCTTTGTGAATGTAGTCAGACACTACTTGACTAAGGCTCCACCCACCAGGATTGCCATCCAGAACCTTTTGTTATCAATTTAATTCTTGCCTTCGATAGCTCAGTCAGAGCATGTGTTGTAAAGAGAATATTAGGGAATGAAACTGAGTTCCTAGTCTCATTTTCAAACGTCAAAGTGTACAGTAACGTAATACAGTGGAATAGTTGAGTAAGTGGAATTTGTGACTTCGCATGGGTGGGGAGTGAGCCGGGCGCTTTGAAAACCGTTAGTAAGCCCACGATCATCAACCCACAGGTATGTGTCCACTTTCTCTGTGTTGTAACTCGCCATTTTATGTGATTTGACCTAATTAATAGTTTGATTACGCTAACGTAGCTGATGTGCTTTGAGTGAAGTATTTTTACGCCCTTAACGTCCTTTTGAAACGTTGATGTTCGCTTTCAATCGTTAGTAAGCCCACGATCATCAACCCACAGGTTTCTGTCGGAGTCTAAGCCGTGTCTGTAGCTTGGGGACGCCTCCACTCGTTGGCAGATGGATGAAGGCCAATAGAATTGGGTAACTCCGTGAATTCCGAGCGTCAGGAACCCGCCACCACCTATGGGCCCCATAGCTGGCCAGCCTTCCCCTAACGTGTTCACTGCCCACATGGTGACATAGGAACATCAGGCCCAACAAACAACTGCAAGCCCCCATCTTTGTTGGATGAGTCCATGACTCAGTAGGGCTAATTGGTGGCTGTGTTATTCCACCGGAATTATCGGAGTTTGTTGGAAGGTACCACGTGGTGGGAACTCTACCATGGCTGGTGCTTGAGTATTACTTCTGGTGCTGTTGAGTATTGTGTCTGGTGCTGCTTGAGCAGTCAAGTGTGGTAACTGGCGTCATTGCCACGGATTTTAATGGTGCTAAGGTGCTGTGAGAGAGTTTATGTGTGATATTGTGTAAGTACACCCAGTCGTGGTGTAAGTGGAAATTGGGCCTTAGGGCCTCAGTACAAAGTGAGTTCCTATTTGTTCTTGAAACCTAACGTCATTTAATAACCATTTTGCGTTTTTAATAAACCATTTTATTTGTATGTTGGGTCTATTATTCACCTGCCGTTGTTCACCGTTATTCCTTCCTACTACTTGATACCATAATTACATGTACCCATGGGCCTCACCCTCGAGTCACGCTACCACAGGTCAGAGGTTGAAGTATTAAAGTTAAAGTAATGTAGGTAAGAGTCCACGCTCTTATACACCCATGGAGTCGAGCATCACTGGAATTACCCGATGCGCACAAGCCCCAATATCGCACCCTCTGGAAGAAGCCATCAGCGTCAATTTCATTCCAAAATTAGTGAAACACCTTCACCTAACCCAAGCTGCAACTATTTATACTAGTGATGCTGGTGTCACCACTCACAAGCCCGGCAGCCTCCAGTGTAAGGTGAATCATCATATCATGAATCATTAATTACCATTAAAATGCAGGTAAAGCAATAATAATGACATGCGTTCACAAGTGCGACCTTTTCATATCTTTTGTGTGGCTTTTCCCCCCAAACAATAAAATTAGTGATAAATACAAACTAATATTCTTTAAATAATGTTTATGAATGCACCTTATACAATATAAATCAATAATAATATGGTCACACAAGACGAGATAGGACACCATTGTTTTCGTTAGTGTTTACACCCGTGACGATGGTTCTACATAAGAAACTGAAGAAAATAAGACCCTGGTTGTAGCTGTAGTAAAATTAATGAAAAAAATGAATATATATGTTCTAAGTAATGTTATTTAATGTTAATAAATGGAACAATAGAAGTAGCTAACCACTAATGGTAAAAAAAAACAAGCGAGACGGATTGGGAACACCAACATATGTAAGTGCGTATATGTGAAACATATCGTCATTTCTCTACATAAGAATATGAAAGCAAAACTTAATAGTGTTCATATATGTTTTAAATAATATTTACGAATGTAAAACAAAATTTTACTCATCAATATTGGTAAAGTCTGAAACATAAGGACAGCCAATGATTGTAGTGTGAGGCTCAACTCTGACTGAAGCTGTAGGTTCAACTCTGGATGAAGCTGTAGCTTTCCATAAAGATATCATAGCTGTTGCTGAAACTGTTACTGAGCCTGAAGTTGTTGCTGAAGCTGCTTATGATGCTGAATTTGATGGTGTTGTAGTGGATACTCTCCCCTACAACTGCCGACTGATCACCTGCCGTTCGCTTACCAGCCAATCAGCTTATAGCCAGCAAACGTCGACAGACTACGTCTCAGGTGCGGACGGAGGAGCACTATCGGTGACCGAGTCTTGACCTTCCACTTCCCAGCCAGGATCAGCGCACCAGTCCTCTCTCACGTACTGCACGGTGATTGGCCCCGCACAGTTCACACCTCGTGTCTCTGATCCTGAGCAGCAGTATAAATACGCGTAGGCCTGGCTGCGGAACTGACACACACGCCAGTCGCAGTCGGGAGCAGTCGAAATCAGGAGCAGTAAGAGCCAGCGCAGAACGAAGTGGAAGCGGAGAAGGATCAGTCACAGCTGATTGGCTAGTACTGGACCAATCCCACCTTCCCACGTACCCTGGAAAACCCCAGCTCCTATCCTCATTTTCCTTCTGACAATTCTGTTGATTCGATTGACACATTGAGCCTCTCCCACAGTATCGGACCTCCCTTAGGAACCCCGATGCTGCTGAGGGGCTTGGTGTGAAGAAAGAGTCTTCAGTAAGTTTTCAGACCTTTTTCTTCGACTTTAACCTTTATCTTCCGTGTCGTGAAAGGACCTATTCCCCTGTCAGCTGACGTACAGGGGAGTATTCGTCCGGAAACGCCCTCTGTCCCCACACCTCGCTAGTGCGGGTTTGTGTGAAGGGTGGAGGGACAGCACAGCCTGCCAATTCGCCTGGGGACCTCTGTGATAGTGCAGGGTCTCCCCTACGTGAGGGGCGCAGGAAATTAGGGACTTTTAGGGGAGATCTTCATAAATCTCCATTTCCAACATGCCTTCCATTAAAATTAAAGTGGACCGAAATATCCAACCGTGCACGGACCTCGCCTCGCTCATTTTCCAGCTGACATGTATATTTCAGATCCGATCCTTCACTAATGATGACACTATCAAGATATTTGTGCAAACTGATGAAGATGCCGACCTGTTCCACTCCCCAGCAATGTACAACAAACTAAAAAACAATGGCCTAACAGTCCTGAGCTCACCAGAATACCGGGCAAAGTGCACCCTCATATGTAGGAAAATTATCCCTCATATACTGGACAACCCAAACCTATTGACTGAACTAAATTCACAAAACACCCCCCAAATGACATATGCAGCCCGGATGGGAACTCTCCCGATGTTAAAAATCACTACGGCTACTCAAACTGACGCCATAACATTAAAATCATACGGAATAAAAATGGGCAGCAATATTATCCCTTCACGAGACATAGAATTCCAACACTTTATACAGGTCCACCAATGCTTCAACTGTTACCAATTCGGCCACAACACCAACAGATGCAGTAACACTATAACTTGCTCAAAGTGTGCCAATCAAGGCCACTCATACCGAAACTGTACTGCCACGGTAACTAAATGCTGCAATTGTAAAGGCCCTCACGCTGCCATCAGCAACAAATGCAAAATCAGGCTCAACAATAGCACAACACCACTCCCTCCCCGCCAACCTTCACCTCCTACAGCACCTCCCACAGCACTACCTCCACCTCCCCACCACTCACTCCCTACTGCCACGACCCTCCCCACCCGCACTTGCTGGACCAACAACGTGACCGCCCCCATACCATCCCCCGACATGAATGCAAAAATCACCACCATCATACTTCTGGCACATACGCTAAGCAACGGAAACAGGTCTCTTTTTCTGAAGCTAGCAACTGATGGTTTGAAGGCGAACGGCCTCCCTACCATACTCATTCCTGATTCCTTCAGAACCGGTCCCGACCTCATCTTCCCCACTGCCCCCATCTCCGACCGGACCAGCATGCCACCCCCTCCCCCCAGAGAAACCACTGCAATCTCCGTCTGCCCCTCCACTTCTGTCATGCCCACACCTGACTTATCTACTTCTATCTCACCCCCCAGAGTAATCAGTCCAAAACCTCCCGGCCCCTCCACCTTGACCTTGCCAACACCTGACTTTTCCCGCACGACTACGATGACCTCCCGGACCACAAAACCCCGAACCAAACCCAATCTTCCCCTGACACCTCAGACTCCCAAGAATAAAATGGCAGCCCATCCCCCCACAGAACTGGTGGTCAAGACCACAAGACCTAAGAGGAAGAACACCTCCCCCCTTTCTTCCTACACACATGACAGCAAAAGAATTATAAAATACACTCATCCAACTAAATCTATAATTAAAGTAAATCTATTCGGCACTACCCCTAAGAAAACAGGAAACAACCCCGTCACGAACCTAGCACGCTCCACTCCTCCTCCCGACTCCCCCACACACACAGTCACGTAACCGCCCATCCCTCACCTGCATACACCACACTCAGACCTCGCTCACAGTCACTCGACAAGTTAGACCTCATCCCTGCACCCCAGAATTTCAATCTCATATAAGTAACAATTATACAACATGATCACCATTATGCAATACAACTGTAGAGCATATCACTCAAACAGACACGCCATCTCTCTCCTCATACAAGAACACAACCCAGACATCCTCCTCCTCAACTCAACACTCACAGACACCAAAATCAAGCACTTCGGCTACACGAGCAGACAATCACCCCACGAACTATACGAGGGCGTTGCAATCCTTATCAGATCCTCCTTGAAACACGAATTCATCACCAACTTTGCCTTCAAACACTTCCTGGCCGCCAAGATCGACACTCAACACGGACAAATTATCATCTGCACAACATACTCGAGACCTAACACGCGTATCCCCTTCACAGACCTAAACTCCATCTTTAACAACTCACACCTACCTGTAATACTAATGGGCGACCTCAATGCACACCACACCGCATTCCAACACAACTACATCGACCCCCTTGGCCAACAACTACACGCTTTGGTCACTCACAAAAACCTTCACCACATTGGCCCTTTCTTCCCCACATTCTACGCTGCTGGCAGAAAAGGCACTCCAGACATCGTCATCACCAACACCCCTGCCCTCCAATTTCAGCACTACATCACTCCCGGCCCCCTATCAGGCTCAGACCACATTCCCATCACTCTTCACCTCTCCAACAATCCCATACTCCTCCCAACAGCCTCACCTCAATACCAGTATCAACACGCAGATTGGGATGCCTTCAAAACCACACTCTCTGAACAGCAATACACACTCAACCTCGAACACCAACCCACTAGGATGATTGAGGAAACCTGGACTCACCTTTTCAACACTATCACCGCCATAGCAGATACCCACATTCCTAAACACCGGTTCAAGAGGAAATACTCCTTCTCACCCTCCATAAGAACCCAACGCCTACTTCACTGCTACAGGACCCGATTTGAACTTAACAAACTTAACCTAGCACCAGTTTACACAGACATCACCACACTAAGAACACACATCATCCACAGTCTCCTTCAAGACCATAATGTTCACTGGGCAAAACTCGTAGAGGCTGCCCAGGAACACAGAACACATAACCCCCGAGAGTTTTGGCAAAGGATCGCCAAGCTGCAAGGAACTGCAAGACCCCTCTTTGATCACCTGCTAGTTAATGGTAGGAAAATCAAAGAGCCAGCCGACGTAGCACAAACACTAAAACAACACTGGGAACACATTTTCCACCCACACCCCCCCACACAACAAAGGTACATCTTAAACCACATAAACAACATCACCACACACATGCAAACACTTCACGACAGAACGACTCCTGACGACACAATAGATACCTCCACTCTCACACAGGACCACACCCTCACTGCTCCTTTCACCCCAACAGAAGTCAAACAAGCACTGGACAAAACCAAAAAGAAAACACCGGGTGACAGCAAGATTGGTCAAGCAATCCTGAAGCACCTCCCCGCAGAAACAATCACAGCCATTACATACCTATACAACACCCAACTGGCCACAGGTTACTTCCCAAAACTCTTTAAGACAGCCACAGCCGTCATGATACCGAAACCAAATAAAAACCCAACAGATCCTCAAAACTACAGACCAATCAGCATATTAGAAATCTTAGGAAAAACCTTTGAAAGATTATACAACACCCGCCTCAGATACCATCTTGAGGATGAACAACTACTGTCATATAAGCAGTTCGGTTTCAGAGCACACCACTCAACCCAGGACGCACTTAATATCATGACCAATTACCTCCACATGAACAAAGATGCATATAAGATAGCACTCATCACAAAAGATGTACAAAAAGCATTCGACACAGTTTGGCACGAAGGATTAAAATACAAGATATGCACTAATTTTAACCTCCCTCATAAATCACAACAATTACTTTGCAATTTCCTAACTGACAGAAAAATGAGAATAAAAGTCACTTCTGCCTTCTCTGACCACTTCACACTGCACGCAGGAGTCCCACAAGGATCAGTCCTGTCCCCAACATTATACATTCTTTATACAAATGACTTACCCGACCCCTTACACATTGACTCTCTGACAATACAGTACGCCGACGATGTAACCCAACTAATCAGACACAGAACTCTTGACCACCTAACAGACAAAGCACACAGGGAACTAGAACAGGTTACACATTGGGAACTCCGGTGGCGAATCCAAACCAACCCAAACAAAGCACAGATCACCTACTTCGGCACCAAAAGACGACAACCGCGTCACATTTACCTAAACCCCTACATCGCCTACCCTTCACCTATAACTATCAAACGCACAAACACAATCCTTGGAGTCACTTTCAACGACACCCTCACCATGACACCACACACCAAAATGAAAGCTGTGATCGCAAACAAGACACTCGGGAAACTATACAGATTCAGAACCGCATCAATCAAAACCAAAACGCACCTATTCAAAGCCCTCATACGCCCACTATTGACTTATGCACCCAACACACTCCAGCTAGCACCACCAACAAGCGCCAAGAAACTTCAAGTCATACAAAACAAAGCACTAAGATTCATCCATAACACACACTGGTCATCCTTCACCCGAAATAGTTATCTACATGAACTCAGCTCCCTTCCCCCACTTAACATCTACTGGAGACACCTAGGTGACAAGCAAATAGAAACTCTCCTCACTAATTACCCTCAATGGCAAGATTATTTTGACAACATCATACTCCCACGTAGATTCAGAGACAGAAACCCCTCCATACTAAACAGACCAAACACTCCCCTCCCACCTCCCTTGTATTAGTAACCACACCCAACAATTTCCCCCCAAATTAAACCTAACCTCTCCTTAACCCTCACCCTAACCTAACCCAATCAACCTAACCTAACCTCTTCTCAACCCCACACCCAATGATTCCCACCCAACCTAACCAAACTCCCCCCCTCACTCCAAACCCCACGCCACCAACTCAAACTCAGACCACTCCGACAAAAAAAAAAAAAAAAAAAAAAAAAAAAAAAAAAAAAAAAACTAATCCACTTACCCTGCACTAACACTCCCCCCCCTAAAAAAAAAAAAAAAAAAAAAAAAAAAAAAAAAAAAACCTAACAATCCCCCCAAAATACAAACCTAACATACCCACCATTACTAGCAACCCCACACAAAATAAAAAATAATCATTCTACCACTTACTAACCACACCCTATTACTCCTCCCAAAATAAAAACCTAACACACCCAGCCGTTACTAGCAATCCCACACAAAATAAAAAATAACCATTCTACCATTAACTAATCACACCCTATTACTCCTCCCAAAACAAATACCTAACTTACCCATCCCGTACTAACTCGGATGACATGTATGTTTCCCTCAGCCAACAAGGTCGAGGAGAATGTTTCCAACTCGGTTTTATGGGCACCCCTCTTAGCCAATAAGGTCGGAGAGGTGTACCTAAAAACGGTACCATTAAAGGATGAAATGAACGCCTCCCTTAGCTAATAAGGTCGGGGAGGGGTGCATTGTTCCTGTACAAAAACCCTCTCCCTCAATAATGGGACCAGAATTCACAATGCCTGCAATTGCAGAAGTCCTTTACAAGTAAAGGAAAGAATGATTGCAAATTAACCAAACTCTGCCAACCACCAACAAAACCTATAATCCTCCCAAAAGAAAAACTTAACCCACCCAACCTTACTCACAATCCCTCCCAAAAAAAAAAAAAAAAAAAAAAAAAAAAAAAAAAAAAAAAATGCTACTCTCCATCCAATCACTAACCGACACCTTCAATCCTCCCAAAAGAAAAACTTAACCCACCCAACCTTACTCACAATCCCTCCTAAAAAAAAAAAAAAAAAAAAAAAAAAAAAAAAAAAAAAAAAAATGCTACTCTCCATCCAATCACTAACCAACACCTTCAATCCTCCCAAGAGAAAAACTTAATATACCCGACCTTTCTAACAAGCCCCACCGACCCGCCTAAAAAAAAAAAAAAAAAAAAAAAAAAAAAAAAAAAAAAAAAAAAGACAACTATGACTCAATACAACTATTCATTAGCAACACAAATCATATCACACCTAAGGAATCCTTCCAAACTATAAATAACCCAACAACCTCCTAAGCCCCCCTCTCCTCTCCTCGCCTCCCCTCTCCTCTCCGCTCCTCCCCCCTCCTCCCGTCATCCGAACCATACCTGACCTTATAATAATTATCCTAACCCTCCCCCTCTCCTCTTACTACATTTCCACGCAAAAGCATACACACTCACACAACAACCCCCCTTAAGTAATTCTCATTCACCTCAAATCAACATACAACCTCCACCCCCGCCAATCCCCAAGCACAAACTCTCCCCCCCTCCCACAGCCAATCCGAACACATCTCCCCCCCAGCCAGACGAAGCCTCTCATAAGATCACAACTCTCCAAAACCAAACTAAACATACCCAACCTCTATGCCAGCAACTGTCAACATTATCGACCTAACTCAAGACTGAAACCAAACAACCTATATCTCACTCTCATCTCTGTTCACAATTTGACAAAGCTCAAATCTGTCCCCTTCTATTACTAAATAATTCTCCTACGATACACTCATCCTTCCTTACTACGAATACTTTGACATTTCAAGCTCAAAGATTCAAAACTCTTCCTCTAACTCTCTCCATTTCTCTCTGACATAGCTGAAAGATCCATAACTCTCAGAAGCAAATCAAAACTTACCCAACGTCTGTGACATCCAATTCTAATAAAATCGATCTACCTCAAGACTGAAACCATTCAGCCTATCTCTCATTCTCGTCTCCGTTCATAATTTGACAAAAAAGCTCAAATCTGTCTGCTGCTATTACTAAAAACTCTCCTACGATACGCTCATCCTTCCTTACTATGAATACTTTGACATTTCAAGTTCAAAGATTCAAAACCCTTCCTCCAACTCGCTCTGCTCCTCTTTGACATAGCTCAAAGACTTTACCTTCTTCTTTCTCCAAACAACCCTACGACTAGCAAATTTTCATGTTTTCACCTTCTCTGTTAATTTGTTCGTGTGTGGCTTGTGCGTCCGTCCACCTGCGCTTCTCGGCTTGCGCCGCAGCCGTGGCGGGGCGGTTCTTCCTCCGCTCTGATAACACTACCTGGGCTAGACGACGACTATGGGCACCCAAGTTGGCCCTTTGCTTGCCCGGACCTGCTCCCACCCTCCCTCTGCCTCGTCCTGATTGTGATTGTTGCACCATCAGGGCATTTGCCTACCCCCTCACGCAAGCGGTGTTTAGCCACTGCACCTGTTCTCTCCTTCTAAAATTCATTTCCATCCTCTCTTTACTCTTCCTCTGAACCTCCTTCCCCCCTGTCACTAGCATTTTTCTTTTTCTTCTTCTTCTTCTTGCGGAACTCATTCTACTCTACTCTCCTGAACCAGCAAGACCTCCAAAGAAGCTCCTCACCAACCAGCTCCCTCAGCGAGCTCCTCACCCAACAGGTCCTCTGAGCAAGCTTCTCACCACACAGCAACTCCTTAGCATTGCACTGTACATACAATATATATACAGAAAATGCATTGTGAGTTTTTATTCTTACCTCCATCCTGAGTGTGAGATATCTTACATACGTACGTATGTGAGCCCATTCAATGAGAAATAGACAAACAAAGATAATTTGACAACTGGCCACATACAGTACGTCACAATTGGTGACCCCTGGAGCTGTGAACACCACGCTCTCTCTGCTGCTGTACCCCTGGAGATGTGAGGACCACCCTGTCTGCTGCGATTGAGGGCCAACTGACCTGACTGGACCACCCACCACTACAACATCTCACAAGTGTTTAGGTTTATCGAGCTTTAGTTTGTTCTCCCCACTGGTGGTGTGAGTGACCCACATCACAGGTGGCGAACAGCTATAGTGCGATATTCCAGACGTAGTTTGAGCTCTTTGCCTACTCTTACTATTTTTCCTTTTGTTTTTTCGCTCTGGCCTAGGGACTTGCACTCTCAAAAAGTGCATTCGTCCTGAAGTCCCCCCTGCAACTGTTCACCTTTCTCCCAGGAGATTGTGAACACAGAAGGGGGTCGGAGCAAGCACCCATCCCTCATCCTTACCTAACAGGTGTGACAAACTCTCTCAAGAATGGACGACAAACGGATCTCTCTACCAACCTTCAACCACAACATCGAGGACTGGTTAATTTATGTGAAGGCAGCCCTCACCGGCTCAGCAACTAAGGACGAGCAAAAGTACGTCGCCCTGCTCTGTTCATTGCTTGCAGAAGAAGCCACGCAAGTATCAGAAACCATTACCAACCCTCCAGCTGACACCAAGTTCGCTGCCCTGCGGGATGCTCTGAAGACGTGATACCAGCGGTCCCACACCAGACTTCTGCAAAACCTAACCTGTCTCTCCCTCGGCAACTCAACGCCTGTACATCTCTGGAACGAGATGTGTAGACTGAACTCCCGGCACACGGACAGGCTTCCCGACTCTATCCTGTACCAACTTCACGCACAGAAGGTCCCCACAGAAGTTCGCCTCTCCCTGTCCGCAGAAGATTACTCTATGGCACTGGATATCTACGCAACCTCGGCAGACAGAATATTCTATGAGTACACTGCTGCGTGCCTCGCCGCCGCGGATAACCCAACGGCCACACCATTACTTACCTCCGATCTTGTCAACCGGATCAAAGCTCCCCAGTCGAGCAACACCTCACAAGACTTCAGGGATCTGCTGCAGTCTCTACACTGCAGGATGGACACCATTGAGCAGCTCTGCTACTCCACGCCTGCTGCTGGGCTTGTTCCTGCCCCACGCACCGCGTCCTACAAACCCCGACGTCTTCGTCCTGCCCCGGAAACCGCCGCCAGCTCCCAGCACAGCGGACCCACCCTCTGCTGGTACCACCAATGCTTCGGTGCCAATGCTAGACATTGTGAGCCCCCCTGCAACTACTCGGGAAATGGCATCAACGGGGATTGGTAGACGCCACAGCCCCCGTCACTTCAGGCATCGCACTATTGCACATCACCGACCGCATCTCCGGCAGGAAATTCCTCGTCGACACAGGTTCATCGGTCAGCATCATCCCTCCCTCACTACAAGACACATCAAAGCAACCCTCTTACGACTTGTTCGCTGCCAACGGTACCCCCATTCCCTCCTACGGCGCACACATCCTCGCCTTAGACCTTGGTCTTCCCAAGCCTCTGCGCTGATCATTTGGTCGCAGATGTCTCTCAACCCATCCTTGGCTTCAAGTTCCTCACCTTCCACAAGCTCGTCGTCGACCCAAGCAACCTCTGCCTCATGCATGAGCCTACAGCACGCACGATCCAGGGTACACGTGCCGCAGACACCGACACTATCACCTGCCTCTCGCCGTCCAAAGAGTTCTCCCCCTTGCTCGAGAAGTTCAAGGAACTTTTCTCACCCCGAGTCTCTCCACCACCACCTACGTCGGGAATTTTCCACCACATCAAAACTAAGGGACCTCCAGTCTTCTCAAGCCCTTGCCGCCGTCGCCCTGAGCTCCTGAACGCAGCCAAGGCGGAATTCAACAGACCCCTGCAAGGCAGCATTATTCGACCTTCAAAGAGTCCCTGGGCATCGCCTCTTCACATGGTTCCAAAGCCATCATCCAACGACTGGAGGGTATGTGGTGACTACAGAGCTATGAACCTCGTCACTAAACCTGACAGGTACCCTATTTCGCATGTCCAGCACTTCCACCAAAAACTCCATGGCAAGACCATCTTCTCGAGGATCGATTTGCAGCGTGCCTTCCACCAGATTCCAGTAGCACCTGCAGATACCCAGAAGACAGCCCTCACCACTCCGTTCGGTCTCTTCGAGCATGCCTCCATGAGTTTTGGGCTACGCAATGCAGCCCAGACCTTCCAGAGGTACATGGACCACATACTTCGCGACCTCGATTTTGTCACTGTCTTCATAGATGATATTCTCGTCGCATCTCCGATGCCTGCCCAGCACCATCACCACCTACAGCTCCTTCTCCAACGCCTGCAAAACAACAACATGAAAGTTCACCCTGCCAAGTGCGTCTTCGGAGCCTCCACCATCGACTTCCTCGGTCACAAAGTCTCGTCGAGCGGCATCCAACCCCTACCACAGAAGGTAACTGCCTTTAAGGAGTTCCCCAAACCTGAAACGGCAAAGAAACTCCGAGAATTCCTGTGTTTAGTCAATTACTACCACCGCTTCATTGCCCACGCTGGTACCGTCCTCGTCCCCCTCTACAATCTTCTCAAGGGACTCTCCAAGACGTCTCACAAGCCTCTCATTTGGATTCAAGAGGCTGTTACGGCATTCAACACTATCAAGCAGCACATCACACGCCTTACCCTCCTGGATCACCCTGCACCCAATGCCCGGACCACTCTCACAGCAGACACTTCTTCTGCTGCCGTGGGCGCCATCTTACAACAGAAGATCAACGGAATTCTCATGTCCATTGCCTTCTTCCCACAGCGGCTTCAACCACCACACCTCAAGTACAGCGCCTTCGATCGAGAACTCCCGGCCATATACCTTTAGGGGGCAGTGAAATTTTGCCCAAAGCTGCACTCTTCAGGCATTGTTCCTTATACATATCTAAGACTCCATGCCAAATTTGAAGCTGATATGTCGAGGTTTAGTCTGCCGCATTTTCTACTGAAATTTTTAGATTTACCTACAGTACTAGCCAAACAGCCGCTGTGGCGGTGCAATGTTCTGTTCAGTGTTTATCAACTTTTTTTTCATATCTCTTATTTCATTTAAGTTGTCTTGTTGCAGATGAGTATGGTGCTATGTCTATATTGATTATCAGCCTTTTCTCATTTCATTTCTCAATGTTGTGTTACTGTACTGTAATGTAGGGAAGACCTGGGTAAGTTGCCGCTTGTGACCGATACTTGATTAGTGATTATGCTGGAGCTGCCATTGCTACTGCCACCTTAACTGACTATGGCATTATCACAAAGGATGACAAGAGTCAGGTTATTGGACCACATAAGCTGCGGGATGCGAGACAAAAATACCGATTTAAGAGGCAAGAAATTGAGATGGCTAGTTTAGATAATTTGACGTCACTCTATTTTGATGGTAAGAAGACCGCCACTCGTTTGATGATAAAGAATGAGAAGACCGAGAAATGGAGTTCGAGGATGATGGTGAAAGATCATTATGTCATCATGGTTGAGCCTGGCAATGAATATCTCACACATGTGACTCCCAAGACTGGACACGGAAAGCAGATTGCCAAAACTATTCACGAGTTTCTGGTGGAGAAAAATCTAACCCAGCAGCCCATTGTGTGTGTTGGTTGTGATGGAACCAATGTAAATGTAGGATCAGAAAATGGAGTCATTCATCATCTTGAAATGTTACTTGGTCACCCGCTCCATTATTTCATATGTCAGCTTCACGGAAATGAGCTGCCTTTCCGCGCAGTTTTTTATCACTGTGATGGTAAACCAAGTGGTCCTGAGCATTGGCGTGGTCCCATTGGAAAGCAGATCAAGGAGTCTTTGTCTGAGCTTCCTGTTGTCGCCTTCCAGCCAGTCAGTTTCCCTGATTTCCCTGTGTTTAATGATGAAGTGGAGAAAGATCTGTCCTGGGATCAGAAATATTTGTATAGGATTTGTAAAGGAGTTATCACAGGTGTTGTTGAAGATGACTTGGCTGCTATTGAGCCAGGTCCTCCCTGTGTGTCAAGGTGGAACACCTTATGGAGTAGAATCCTCAGGCTGTATGTAGCAACATCAAGACCCAGCCATGAGTTGAAAAGAATTGTCATTACAATAATAAAGTTCAGTGCTCCAATGTGGTTTTACATCAAGATACACCCTTACGTAACACACGGCTCAAGGAACGTATTCCAGTCCCTGCTATATATGAAGCACCTGAATAGTGAGGAGGAGACGATAGTGAAGAAGGCTGTCCAGAGAAATGCATACTTCGCCCACACAGATCAACTTCTTCTTGGTATGTGTGCAGATGAGGACATGACTGTTAGAGAAAAAGCTGTCTCAATGATAAGAAAAATTAGATGGAGATGGGAATGAGGATGTGCCTCCTGTAGTCAACATGAGAAAGTGGTGACTCCGAAACTAAAGTGGCAAGCAAAAAACTATCATTCCATGATTAACTGGAGGAATGAACTCAAGACTGAGCCTCCTTACATTGCTTGTCTGTCAAATCTACAGGTTAATGACATTCTTGAGACACCATTAGTGGTGCCCAAGTGGCCAAACAGCACTTGGGCGGTCGAGAGAAGCATAAAAGTGATGACTGAAGCTTGCACTGAAGTGACAGGATACGAATCGAGAGATGGATATATTAGGCAAAGATTATTGTCTAGGAAAATGATACCAAGGTTCCGCACAAAAAAGAATTTCAATATGAACTTGTAATGATTTTCTATACGGTGTACCTGTAAAATAACATGTGAATTAAATCGATGTCACCCATGTAAAATTTATCATTATCCTGGAAAACATTAAATGACACCTAATTTTTGGTATACACTAAAAGTTGACAAAAAGTCGTTCGCGATGCGGCAGGGTAAGTATGCATGAAATGGCATGAAATTTTGCACAGGTGTTTGTTACAGCCATACAAACGATGCCTGAAAAGTGCAGCCTGCAACTCAAATAAAAGTGTTTTTTCCCTGCCCCCTATATACCTTGCTGTTATGCATTTCCAGCACTTCCACGAGGCCCGTCAGTTCACCATCTTGACTGATCACAAGCCCCTCGTCCACGCCTTCGCTTCAGCCTCCAAGACACATACACTTCGTGTCCTTCGCCACTTGGCTTACATCTTGGAGTTCACCAGCGACATCCAACACATAAAAGGCAGACACAACGAGATCGCTGACACCCTCTCTCATTGTATATCCAGCATTCTTCCCTCATCTCCACGGATGGATTACAGACAGCTCGCCGTGACTCAAGAGAACGACGAAGACCTTGCAGCATACAAGACATCTCCCTCAGGTCTCGCCCTCCAAGAACTCCCCGTTCCCAGCACGAAAATCAAGTTGTGGTGCGACATGTTCTGTGGGCAGCCTAGACCATTCGTGCCTCACGTCCACCGCCGCGCCATCTTCGACCGCATCCATGGTCTCGACCACCCAGGTGTATGGGCCTCCCAGCGCCTCCTCACGCAACGTGTTGTCTGGCCCGGCATCAAGGCCGATACTAGGAAATGGGCCGCCCAGTGCCTGGCCTGCCAGTCCTCCAAAATACATCAACATACACAGGCTCCCTCAGAAACCTTTCCTTTACCCAAAGGATGCTTCCAGGTAGTGCACCTCGACATCATGGGACCTCTTCCATCATCCTGCGGCAACACGTACAACTTCACCTGCATTGGCTGTTTCACCAGGTGGACAGAAGCCATTCCCATGCCCAATGCTACAACTGAGTCTGCCGTCCGCTCCTTCCTGTCCGGTTGGGTCTCTCGTTTCAGTCCCCCCACGACCGAGGAGCCCAGTTTGAGTCACAACTCTGGCACAGCCTCCTACAGTTCCTAGGCACTTCTAGGCACTGCACTACCGCTTACCACCCTCAATCCAACGGCATGGTAGAGTGGTTTCACCGGCAATTGAAGGACGCAATCAAGGCACAGCACGACCCTTACAGCTGGACGGACGCTCTACCCTTAGTGCTCCTCGGCATCCGTGCGTCACACAAGGTGGACATGGACTGCAGCCTAGCAGATCTCACCCTTGGCGAGCCCCTACACCTACCTGGGGACTTCTCACTTCCTCCTGATCTCGATCACTCCCCTCCTGCCGTCCGTCACGATCTACTGCAAAAACTACGACAAGCAGTTTCTGCATTCAGAGCTACTGCCCCATGCCAGCCTTCTCGGCGCCCTGAACACATCCCTCCTGCACTACTCAATGCCGAGTATGTTTTCCTCAGGCGCGATGCTCACCGCAACCCACTTCAACTCCCCTACGACGGACCCTTCTAGGTTGTTGCACGTTTAGCGAAGTTCCTGATTATCATCGGCAATGGCAGACACGACACAGTCAACATAGACCGAGTGAAGCCGGCCACCTTACCCATGGGGCCCCCAGCCCAGCATTACCCCCAACAAACTACGCCTTCACCAGTCTGCCCGCAGTTACTACTTGCAGCAACACCCCATCCACAACATTTCTGGGCACCCTCTTTTCATCCTCAGGTACCTACTGCTCCTGAAGTGGATCCTGCTCCTGTCGTGGACCCTGCTCTGGACGTGGACCCTGCTCCTGACGGGGACCCTGCTCCTGTCGTGGACCCTGCTCCTGACGTGGACCCTGCTCCTGACGTGGACCCAGACACCCCAACCAGTGACCCTGAGGACTTTGCCCCAGCCACGAGAGAAGAACCACATTCCTCACCTGGTCAACCTTCTCTCATCCACAACCCTCCTTCTCCCTCTGTTTCTCTCACAGGTTTTGTGTCACGAGACAGAGTCATCACCCATAGAGGCCGAGTCGTACATACACCTGCCCGGTATGTCTCACATGTGGGACACAACCCTGCCGACAACAAGTCTCCTGCTGCGCCCGGAGGGGAGGGGGAGTATTGTTGTGGATACTCTCCCCTACAACTGCCGACAGATCACCTGCCGTTCGCTTACTAGCCAATCAGCTTACAGCCAGCAACGTCGACAGACTACGTCTCAGGCGTGGACGGAGGAGCACTATCGGTGACCAAGTCTTGACCTTCCACTTCCCAGCCAGGATCAGTGCACCAGTCCTCTCTCGCGTACTGCACGGTGATTGGCCCTCACAGTTCACACCTCGTGTCTCTGATCCTGACCAGCAGTATAAATACGCGTAGGCCTGGCTGCAGAACTGAGCAGACAATCACCCCACGAACTATACGAGGGCGTTGCAATCCTTATCAGATCCTCCTTGAAACACGAATTCATCACCAACTTTGCCTTCAAACACTTCATGGCCGCCAAGATCGACACTCAACACGGACAAATTATCATCTGCACAACATACTCGAGACCTAACTCGCGTATCCCCTTCACAGACCTAAACTCCATCTTTAACAACTCACACCTACCTGTAATACTAATGGGCGACCTCAATGCACACCACACCGCATTCCAACACAACTACATCGACCCCCTTGGCCAACAACTACACGCTTTGGTCACTCACAAAAACCTTCACCACATTGGCCCTTTCTTCCCCACATTCTACGCTGCTGGCAGAAAAGGCACTCCAGACATCGTCATCACCAACACCCCTGCCCTCCAATTTCAGCACTACATCACTCCCGGCCCCCTATCAGGCTCAGACCACATTCCCATCACTCTTCACCTCTCCAACAATCCCATCCTCCTCCCAACAGCCTCACCTCAATACCAGTATCAACACGCAGATTGGGATGCCTTCAAAACCACACTCTCTGAACAGCAATACACACTCAACCTCGAACACCAACCCACTAGGATGATTGAGGAAACCTGGACTCACCTTTTCAACACTATCACCGCCATAGCAGATACCCACATTCCTAAACACCGGTTCAAGAGGAAATACTCCTTCACACCCTCCATAAGAACCCAACGCCTACTTCACTGCTACAGGACACGATTTGAACTAAACAAACTTAACCTAGCACCAGTTTACACAGACATCACCACACTAAGAACACACATCATCCACAGTCTCCTTCAAGACCATAATGTTCACTGGGCAAAACTCGTAGAGGCTGCCCAGGAACACAGAACACATAACCCCCGAGAGTTTTGGCAAAGGATCGCCAAGCTGCAAGGAACTGCAAGACCCCCCTTTGATCACCTGCTAGTAAATGGTAGGAAAATCAAAGAGCCAGCCGACGTAGCACAAACACTAAAACAACACTGGGAACACATTTTCCACCCACACCCCCCCACACAACAAAGGTACATCTTAAGCCACATAAACAACATCACCACACACATGCAAACACTTCACGACAGAACGACTCCTGACGACACAATAGATACCTCCACTCTCACACAGGACCACACCCTCACTGCTCCTTTCACCCCAACAGAAGTCAAACAAGCACTGGACAAAACCAAAAAGAAAACACCGGGTGACAGCAAGATTGGTCAAGCAATCCTGAAGCACCTCCCCTCAGAAACAATCACAGCCATTACATACCTATACAACACCCAACTGGCCACAGGTTACTTCCCAAAACTCTTTAAGACAGCCACAGCCGTCATGATACCGAAACCAAATAAAAACCCAACAGATCCTCAAAACTACAGACCAATCAGCATATTAGAAATCTTAGGAAAAACCTTTGAAAGATTATACAACACCCGCCTCAGATACCATCTTGAGGATGAACAACTACTGTCATATAAGCAGTTCGGCTTCAGAGCACACCACTCAACCCAGGACGCACTTAATATCATGACCAATTACCTCCACATGAACAAAGATGCATACAAGATAGCACTCATCACAAAAGATGTACAAAAAGCATTCGACACAGTTTGGCACGAAGGATTAAAATACAAGATATGCACTAATTTTAACCTCCCTCATAAATCACAACAATTACTTTGCAATTTCCTAACTGACAGAAAAATGAGAATAAAAGTCACACCTGCCTTCTCTGACCACTTCACACTGCACGCAGGAGTCCCACAAGGATCAGTCCTGTCCCCAACACTATACATTCTTTATACAAATGACTTACCCGACCCCTTACACATTGACTCTCTGACAATACAGTACGCCGACGATGTAACCCAACTAATCAGACACAGAACTCTTGACCACCTAACAGACAAAGCACACAGGGAACTAGAACAGGTTACACAATGGGAACTCCGATGGCGAATCCAAACCAACCCGAACAAAGCACAAATCACCTACTTCGGCACCAAAAGACGACAACCACGTCACATTTACCTAAACCCCTACATCGCCTACCCTTCACCTATAACTATCAAACGAACAAACACAATCCTTGGAGTCACATTCAACGACACCCTCACCATGACACCACACACCAAAATGAAAGCTGTGATCGCAAACAAAACACTCGGGAAACTATACAGATTCAGAACCGCATCAATCAAAACCAAAACGCACCTATTCAAAGCCCTCATACGCCCACTATTGACTTATGCACCCAACACACTCCAGCTAGCACCACCAACAAGCGCCAAGAAACTTCAAGTCATACAAAACAAAGCACTAAGATTCATCCATAACACACACTGGTCATCCTTCACCCGAAATAGTTATCTACATGAACTCAGCTCCCTTCCCCCACTTAACATCTACTGGAGACACCTAGGTGACAAACAAATAGAAACTCTCCTCACTAATTACCCTCAATGGCAGGATTACTTCAACAACATCATACTCCCACGTAGATTCAGAGACAGAAACCCCTCCATACTAAACAGACCAAACACTCCCCTCCCACCTCCCTTGTATTAATAACCACACCCGACAATTTCCCCCCAAATTAAACCTAACCTCTCCTTAACCCTCACCCTAACCTAACCCAATCAACCTAACCTAACCTCTTCTCAACCCCACACCCAATGATTCCCACCCAACCTAACCAAACTCCCCCCCCTCACTCCAAACCCCACGCCACCAACTCAAACTCAAGACCACTCCGACACAAAAAAAAAAAAAAAAAAAAAAAAAAAAAAAAAAAACTAATCCACTTACCCTGCACTAACACTCCCCCCCCCCCCCCCCCAAAAAAAAAAAAAAAAAAAAAAAAAAAAACACCTAACAATCCCCCCAAAATACAAACCTAACATACCCACCATTACTAGCAACCCCACACAAAATAAAAAATAATCATTCTACCACTAACTAACCACACCCTATTACTCCTCCCAAAATAAAAACCTAACACACCCGGCCGTTACTAGCAATCCCACACAAAATAAAAAATAACCATTCTACCATTAACTAATCACACCCTATTACTCCTCCCAAAACAAATACCTAACTTACCCATCCCATACTAACTCGGATGACATGTATGTTTCCCTCAGCCAACAAGGTCGAGGAGAATGTTTCCAACTCGGTTTTATGGGCACCCCTCTTAGCCAATAAGGTCGGAGAGGTGTACCTAAAAACGGTACCATTAACGGATGAAATGAACGCCTCCCTTAGCTAATAAGGTCGGGGAGGGGTGCATTGTTCCTGTACGAAAACCCTCTCCCTCAATAATGGGACCAGAATTCACAATACCTGCAATTGCAGAAGTCCTTTACAAGTAAAGGAAAGAATGATTGCAAATTAACCAAACTCTGCCAACCACCAACAAAACCTATAATCCTCCCAAAAGAAAAACTTAACCCACCCAACCTTACTCACAATCCCTCCCAAAAAAAAAAAAAAAAAAAAAAAAAAAAAAAAAAAAATGCTACTCTCCATCCAATCACTAACCAACACCTTCAATCCTCCCAAGAGAAAAACTTAATATACCCGACCTTTCTAACAAGCCCCACCGACCCTCCTAAAAAAAAAAAAAAAAAAAAAAAAAACTATGACTCAATACAACTATTCATTAGCAACACAAATCATATCACACCTAAGGAATCCTTCCAAACTATAAATTAACCCAACAACCTCCTAAGCCCCCCTCTCCTCTCCTCGCCTCCCCTCTCCTCTCCGCTCCTCCCCCCTCCTCCCGTCATCCGAACCATACCTGACCTTATAATAATTATCCTAACCCTCTCCCTCTCCTCTTACTACATTTCCACGCAAAAGCATACACACTCCCACAACAACCCCCCTTAAGTAATTCTAATTCACCTCAAATCAACATACAACCTCCACCCCCGCCAATCCCCAAGCACAAACTCTCCCCCCCTCCCACAACCAATCCAAACACATCTCCCCCCCAGCCAGACGAAGCCTCTCATAAGATCCCAACCCTCCAAAACCAAATTAAACATACCCAACCTCTATGCCAGCTACTGTCAACATTATCGACCTAACTCAAGACTGAAACCAAACAACCTATATCCCACTCTCATCTCTGCTCACAATTTGACAAAGCTCAAATCTGTCCCCTTCTATTACTAAATAATTCTCCTACGATACACTCATCCTTCCTTACTACGAATACTTTGACATTTCAAGCTCAAAGATTCAAAACTCTTCCTCTAACTCTCTCCATTTCTCTCTGACATAGCTGAAAGATCCATAACTCTCAGAAACAAATCAAAACTTACCCAACGTCTGTGACATCCAATTCTAATAAAATCGACCTACCTCAAGACTGAAACCATTCAGCCTATCTCTCATTCTCGTCTCCGTTCATAATTTGACAAAAAAGCTCAAATCTGTCTGCTGCTATTACTAAAAACTCTCCTACGATACGCTCATCCTTCCTTACTATGAATACTTTGACATTTCAAGTTCAAAGATTCAAAACCCTTCCTCCAACTCGCTCTGCTCCTCTTTGACATAGCTCAAAGACTTTACCTTCTTCTTTCTCCAAACAACCCTACGACTAGCAAATTTTCATGTTTTCACCTTCTCTGTTAATTTGTTCGTGTGTGGCCTGTGCGTCCGTCCACCTACGCTTCTCGGCTTGCGCCGCAGCCGTGGCGGGGCGGTTCTTCCTCCGCTCTGATAACACTGCCTGGGCTAGACGACAACCATGGGCACCCAAGTTGGCCCTTTGCTTGCCCGGACCTGCTCCCACCCTCCCTCTGCCTCGTCCTGATTGTGATTGTTGCACCATCAGGGCATTTGCCTACCCCCTCACGCAAGCGGTGTTTAGCCACTGCACCTGTTCTCTCCTTCTAAAATTCATTTCCATCCTCTCTTTACTCTTCCTCTGAACCTCCTTCCCCCCTGTCACTAGCATTTTTCTTCTTCTTCTTCTGCAGAACTCATTCTACTCTACTCTCCCGAACCAGTAAGACCTCCAAACAAGCTCCTCACCAACCAGCTCCCTCAGCAAGCTTCTCACCACACAGTAACTTCTTAGCACTGCACTGCACATACAATATATATACAGAAAATGCATTGTGAGTTTCTATTTTTACCTCCATCCTGAGTGTGAGATATCTTACATGTACAGTGCTCCCTCGGTTAACGAGCGCCTCGGTTAATGAGATTTCGGTTAACGAGTTACCTTCCATAAGATTCTTAACTTCGGTTAACGAGCAATCCCCCGATTAATGAGTTTCTTACGAGCCGACTTCAACATGTTTTCGCTTGCATTTGGCGGTCCACCAGCTGTAGTATTAGTCCGCCAATACAGTAATCGGTTCTAGGGCTTAAATTCCTTACTATTTTAGTAAATATCAAGACATTTATACTATTCAATAATTTTAAAAGTTTAATATTAAATTTTTTAGTCATTTTAAAAATTTTTGAACATAATTGAAGTACAGGAAACTAGTTTTATGCACGCCAAATAGCCTATCAACACACCAAACAGGCGTCAGTCTCTGTGTCTTTTCAGTGGAGGTAACATCTTGCTTGAGACTCTCTTCAACTACAAGCTTTTTTCTGTGTTTCCAAGCAAATTTTTTTGCATTTTGAAATTTTTTTACATATTGACTATATATAATGCAGTGCAGTGTTGATTTAAAGAAAATAATCTTGAATTACACCAAGAGAACTAAAATTTTATGGGTGAAATGGCACCATGGGGTGACTTATCTTCCACCCCCCTTCTCTTCTCCCTTCTCCTCCACCCCCATTCTAATTCCCATGATCATCCAGGAGCCTTCTACATACACATCTCAAAGTAAGTGTATTTTTCTACCTTTTTTGTTGAATTTAGGCAATTTTCGGTGAGCTGGAACCAATTACCCAAAAACCCATTGAAACAATGGTTTCAGATAACGAGTTTTTCGGTTAACGAGCAACCTTCTAGAACGAATTGTGCTCGTCAACCGAGGGACCACTGTACGTACGTATGTGAACCCATTCAAAGAGAAATAGACAAACAAAGATAATTTGACAACTGGCCACACACAGTATGCTACAGTGTAGCTGAAGTTGATGGTTGAGGCCTTCGAATAATAACACTGTCGAAAGAACCTTGCACAGCTGCTTTTTTTCCTCAGTACAGTGATCCCTCGGTTAACAAACGCCTCGGTTAACGAAATTTCGGTTAACGAACTGCCTTCCATAAGAATCTTCAATTCGGTTAACGAATTTCTTACGAACCGACCTCAACATGTTTTCACTTGCACTGGACAGGCAACCAGCTTTAGTATCAGTCCGCCAATACATTAATCGGTTCTAGGGTTTAAATTCCTTACTATTTTAGTAAATATCAAGAAGTTTAATCTATTCAATAATTTTAAAAGTTTAATATTCAATTCTTTGGTCATTTTAACAATTATTGAACATAAATGAAGGTAAAGTGACTAGTTTAATGCGCTGCATCCAGCATCTTAACACAGCAAACAGGCGTTAGTCTCTCTCTGTTTTCACTGGAGGTAACATCTTGCTTGAGACTCTCTTCAACTAAACGCTTTTTTTCTGTGTTTCCAAGCAAATTATTAGTCATTTTGAAATTTATTTTACATACTGACAATATATAGCGCAGTGCAGTGTTATTTTAAAGAAAATATTCTTTATTTACAACAAGCTTAACTTTGAAAAACACGTGTTGACATTGTTTGAATCCAGCATGGGGCCTAAGAAATCAAGAAAAGCTATTTCAATCCAAACCAAGCAGGAAATCATAAAAAAACATGAACAAGGCATTAAATCAAATGTGCTTAGTAAGGACTATGGCATGTCGGCATCAACTGTGTCGACAATTCTTGCACAGAAAGACAAATTTAAAGAAGTGAAAGTGAGAGACAAATCTACAAGAGTGTTTAAAAGTAGATCCCTAATCGCAGAAACTGAGAGGTTACTTATCGTCTGGATCAGGGAAAAACAGATGAAAGGTGATTCAGTTTCTACTGATTTCATTTGTGAAAGAGCCAGGGAGTTTTTACGAACATTTAAAGGCAGATCAACCTGGTTCTTCAGGCACAGAATTTGAAGATTTTCGGGCCAGCAAAGGCTGGTTCGAAAAATTTAAGAAAAGAAGTGACATTTTAGGTGTTGTAAGGCATGGTGAAGCTGCTAGTGCTGATAAAGAAGGGGCAGCAAAGTTTTTAGTTGAATTTAAAAAACTGATGGAAGAAGAAAATTATCTTCCACAGCAAGTGTTCAGTGTGGACGAAAATGGGCTGTTCTGGAAAAAGATGCCCAAAAGAACATTCATCACCAAAGATGAAGCCTCTTTACCTGGGCATAAACCCATGAAAGACCGTCTCACTCTATTGCTTGGTGCCAATGCTTCAGGGGATTTCCGACTGAAGCCTATGCTTGTCTACCACTATGAAAACCCCAGGGTGTTCAAGCAACAGAAAGTGGTAAGATCAAAACTTGGAGTTTATTGGAAGTCCAACCGTAAGGCATGGGTGACAAGACAGCTCTTTAATGAATGGGCTGTTGATGTGTTTTGCCCTTCTGTCAAGAGCTACCTAACCACCAATAAACTCCCTTTAAAGGTTCTTCTCCTCATGGATAATGCTCCTGGTCATGACCCTGACCTTGCCAGCAATTTAGAGTATCAATTTGACTTTGTGAAAGTGTTATTTTTGCCTCCAAACACTACATCAATCATGCAGCCAATGGACCAGAAAGTGATCAGCAACTTCAAGAAGTTGTACATGAAGAAAATGTTTAGGTGTCATCAGACAACTTCCACTGATCCTGAACTAACACTGAAACAGTTCTGTAAGACACAATTCAACATCCTGGAGGCTGTAAAATTGATTGTGTCATCATGGCAAGAAGTCTCCACAAAATCCCTCAATTCTTCATGGAAAGCACTGTGGCCATCAGTAGTCCATGATTTTGAGGGATTTGAGGTAGAAACAGAGTTGGACAAGGAGATTGTGTCCATTGGTCAGTCATTGGGCCTTGAAGTGGAGGAGGAGGATGTGGAAGAGCTTGTGATGTCTCATGAGGAGGAACTTACTCCTGATGACTTGAAGCAACTGGATGAGATGTTACAGGTAGAAGCTGACAGTGGTGAGGAGGATATTGAAAGTGATGACCATATGTCAGCTAAACAGTTGAAAGATGTGATTTACCAATGGGAGAAGTTCAGGGAACTGGCTTCAAAGCACCCAGAAGTGGAAAAAACTGAACTAACTTTGTGTCATGTTGAGGACTCAGTGGTCTCCTTCTTTAAACATAAGTTAATGGTGAGGAGGACAGATGCCCCACAGACCACAATTGACACTTTCTTCAGTAAAAGGCAGAGGGAACAAGATGCTATCCCTCAGCCTTCCACTTTAAGAAGGAGAGAGGATGTTCATGGTGGAGAATCTGTCAGTCCAGAGGTTCCTGACATTTTCATGGAAGGTGACTCACCTTCCAAGAAGCAGTAAAATGCTTCTCCTCCACCTCCACTTCCTTCTCTTCTCCCTTCTCCTCCTCCACCTCTCACTTCAAATGCACATCATCATCATCATCCAGGAGCCTTCTACATACACACCTCAAAGTAAGTGAACTTTTCTACCATTTTTGTTGAATTTAGGAAATTTTCGGTGAGCTGGAACCAATTACCCAAAAACCCATTGAAACAATGGTTTCGGTTAACGAACTTTTCGGTTAACGAACAACCTGCTGGAACGGATTGAGTTCGTTAACCGAGGGACCACTGTATACGCTTTATATAGGGGTCATATGTATTTTTCAAGTCCCTGTTAATTTTAATGCTTCGTTCTGTTAATGGATCCACTTCAGAAAATATGTTCATTGCTTACTCCATATAATATCCACAGACCTCTCACCTTTTTCATATCGTTTTAACACATCTAGTTTCTCGGCTAAGCTTAAACACTTTCTTTTAGCTTTTGAACCAGCACTACCATCATTTGCTCTCTTGCTCATGTTGATTAGGGGACACAAAAATGCTGTACAAAACCTGAGAAAGTTTTTCTCCTTTTCCTGTTCAGATGAGTGAAAACAAAAGGCCTGCCAAGCTGCAACTGTTTATACTAGTGATGCTGGCGTCACCACTCACAAGCCCGGCAGCCTCTGTGCACAATGCGTTTTTTTATATATACAGTATATAATACATATCGAGATTAGTTTTTATTTACAGTATATATGAAATTTTAATTTAATTTGATTTGTTTATTTTATTTTTGTTGTAAATACAAAGAAAATAATGGTGTAAATTAAATTGGGTCTTAAAATTAACCAAGGTCCTAAATATGAATCAGGGTGAGTAAAACCGTCGTTATCGGAGGCTTTCCTGTACTCCTGGTTTACCATAGCAACGCTATCTCCTCTGATTCCCTCGTGATGCCTCCCCCTTCCCTACCACCAACCACCCAGCAGTTCTCCTGCTTCCCCCCACTAAGCCAGCTAACTCGTGTGCAAAGAAATGTACATTCCTTTTATGTGTTTGCCCTTAGGAGAATTATTTCTTTTACTTTTTCACAATATGTATGCAGGAGGGTGTGTGCATGTACAGTACAGTGAATCCTCGTATTATGTCGTCCCGCTTAATGTTGTTTCGGTACTACATCGCTAAACTTTAGAGACTAAAAATTCGCTTATCGTTGTTTTACGTGGTCACGGACTATTTTCTATGGCGCATCACCCGCTCTTGTCTGGCTGCGCTATACTATCTCAGCTCTGCACGCTGCCCTCACTCGCGGAACGTCACAGCATCCCTAAGCGACGTCAAGCCAGTCTCTGTTACGACTTCACATCATTCGTGTGTGCTTAAGTGCTTTTGCTCTAAAACTGTACTATAATCATTCGAAATGGCTTCCAAGAGCCCATCAAGTGCTACTGATACTAGTGTAGTGAAGAGGCAACGTAAGACCATTACCCTGACTATGAAAATGAATGTATTAACCCGATTTGAAAAAGGGAATGTGCTGTGGACATAGCAGCTGTGCTTGGTCTAACTCCCACAACGATGCGTACTATCTGGACCAACGCTGACAAGACGAAGGTTAGTGCTGGAAGTGGTACTACTCTCAGTGCAACTAAAACAACTCGTACTAGAAGTACTGTGGTGCAAAAAGAGGAAAAGATGCTGGCTATGTGGATGGAGGATTAGAATCAATGCATTGTGCCTGTGAGACTTATGGTTATCCAGCATAAGGCCAGATCCTTGTTTGACGACATGAAGGAAGAGGGTGAAGGATCGAAGGAAGAGACCTTTACAGCCAGCCAAGGCTGGTTTCAACGATTTAAGCGCAGGTATAACTTCCACAATATTAAGATGACTGGTGAAGCTGCCAGAATTCCCGCCAAAATTCAAACAGATTATCCAGGAAGGAGGCTACTCACTGAAGCAAATCTTCAATGTGGATGAGACTGTCTCTTTTGGAAGAGGATGCCTGAGAGGACCTATATCTCCAAAGAGGAGAAAAGACCACCAAGTTTTAAAGCGGCAAAAGACTGCTTGGCACTGCTGCTTGGCGCAAACGCTACCGGCGACTTCAAGCTGAAGCCTATGCTGATTTCTTGCGCTGCTAACCCACGGGCCCTGAAAGGTTACTCTAAGGATCACCTTCCTGTCATTTACAAGGCAAACTAGAAGGCATGGATAACCGGCGCCATATTTAGCCAGTGCTTAAACGTGTACGCCGTCCCTGCACTGAAGGAATACTGTGCCAAGGAGAGCCTGGACTTCAAAATTCTTCTTGTCATTGACAATGCTCCAGCTCATCCTCCTAATCTCAACGACTTGCATGACAGTGTAAAAGTTGTATTTCTGCTTCCCAACACGACAGCACTGATGCAGCCTATGGACCAAGGCGTCATCGCCGCATTCAAGGCATATTATTTATGCCGTACCATGGCCCAGCTGCTCAAGGCTACAGACGGAGAAAATAAACCCATGATCCAAGAATATTGGTGCGGCTTCAACATTCTTCATGCAATTGACAACATTGGTAAGGCATGGGAAGAGGTTTCAGAAAGTTGCCTGAATGGTGTGTGGGGTAAATTGTGGCCCGAGTGCGTGAACAGTTTTATGGGATTCACGGACTTAGTCCCAGCTGTGAATAGGGAAATCCTCAGCTTGGCTAGACAGGCAGGCTTTGATGAGCTGGAATCAGAGGATATAGAGGACGTCCTGGCATCTCATACTGAAGAGCTCACCAACCAAGATCTGCAAAAACTAACAGAACACAGTCCCTGAAGACGACGATGACGACGAAGAAGAACCTCAACGAACGCTAACTTACAAGAGAATGGCAGAATCGTTCAAAATGTTTCAACAAGCAATGCAAATCCTTATAGATGACAACCCAAACAGAGCACATAGCTCAAAGGTTCAACGCAGCATTGATGACAGTCTTAGTTGTCACACTGAGATGTATAAGGAGAAGAAGATTAGCACCAAGCAGTCAACACGGGATTAATTTGTTTGTTGCGGGATGACAGAAGCAGCTTCTTCACAACAGCCGGCAGCCAAGGAGGAGCACAAAGCAGCAGAGGAGGAGCAAACAGCGGTTGAGGAACCCCAGTCAGCGCAGGAGGAGGAGGAGGCAGCCGCAGAGTCTCAGTGACTCACCACCCTCCTCCGCCTCCTCCGCTCCCACCCTCCGCCTCCTCCGCTCCCACCCTCCGCCTCCTCCGCTCCCACCCCCCTCCTCCTCCGCTCCCGCCATCCGCCTCCTCTGCTCCCGCCCTCCTCCTCCGCCCTCCTTCTCTTTCGCTCACGCCCTCCTTCACCTCCACTCCCGCCCTCCTCCTCCTCCTACGCTCTCACCCTCCTCCTCCTCCTCCTCCGCTCCCGCCCTCCTCCTCCGCTCCTCACCATCCGCCTCCTCCGCTTCACTACCCAACACACACTCGCTCCACCTCCTCCCCCCCATCAGTGAGTACCAATACAAACTTAATAGTTCTATATATATACAGTCTCTCCTCGATTTACGATGGGGTTCCGTCCCGACGACCAGGTCGTAAGTCGAAAAGGCGAAAATAATAAATAGAAATTCTAAAATGGGTGTCTCTTTTTCTTCTCAGCGCCATGAGAACTCTCACTTTTACGCTTGCCAGCTGTTACGAGTGAGAGTTCGATGGTTGGTTGTGGATTCGCAACGTGAACGTATTTTGTTTGTAAAGTCATTTCTGCTCGCTTTATTTACCTCCGAAAAAGGAGGACGCAGGCGTCCTGATGTGAGAGAAAACGGACTCGTATGACGGGAGACCAAATAAAAAAAGCATAACTACATGTTTTGTGGACTACAGTATTGAGCGTACCCTTTTCATCACTTTGTAATAAACCTAGCCATGCCTATGTGTGTTTATGATATTTACCCTAACATTATATATATATATTTAGTGGGTCTAAACGGTCGTAAATTGGGAAACTTGGGGTTGGGTCTTGGGTGCCTGAACCAATTAGAATAAATCCCATAGGTTCTGTACTTTCGTTATCAGCGGGGTCCCAATTAGGCGCGATAACCAAGAGATGACTGTACTGTACTGTATATACTTGTGACACTGGCCAGTTGCTTCTGGTGTTATGGTACAGGGGTACCAAGTGACAGCACTAGGATCCCGTTTCCTCTATCAAGGAATAAACAATTAAAATTTAAATTGAAAAAAAAAAACATTCAAATAATGGGACCTAGCGAACCGAAATGGACCTAGAGCGGGCACAGTCACGTATGCATCGCGTATTCTGATAGATTGTGCGGCCAGGCGTACGTTATGTAGTAAATTTAGTCAATATTGTACAGTAACAATGGACCTAAGTGCAAACCTGTATTGTACATGTACTAAATGATTACGGTACTAAAATTCTTGTCTATTGCAAATATAGATTGTTTATACAGGTATTCAAATAAATTACTAACTTACAAGAATCCCTCCAATGTAAGTTATATTCACCCAGGTCATTTGGGTGGCAAATTATGAGAAGAGCTTAGTCACTCTTAAGTAATGATAAATAAACACGCAGGCAGGCCTTCAGCGCCAACTGTCAAATCTTATCTCAAATAAATAAACAAACAAACGCCAGGCATTCTGTCACCTCACCTCCCGCCCACCCCCCCCCCCCCCTGTCTTCCCACAACCCTCGTGTTCCAAGATAAAAGATTGGTGATTTCTTTATGTTTATTTTATATAAGATCTCAGACTAAAGTTAGGATATTATAATGTGCATTGCTGAAATCCTTGCAAGACAGAGATTACTTTAAATATAAGCGTCATATATTTTGCTCAAGATATAAAAAATGTAGTACAGTACTTTAGTGTACAATACTGTAGCACACTTTATAAAAAGTTTTTCAACTGTATTTTTGGGTAGATTTACATAAATTTCTTCATTTATTTTCATCCATTTACATGCACACACCATACTAAAATAAAAGTAAAATAAATTTGTGCAAAGCTGGACTGCACATGTACTAATTTGATTACAGTACTAAAATTGTTATGTCTAGTGCGAATTACAACACGTCTATATTCAAATAAATCAGTATCTTACAAGAATCCCAGCAATGTTAATTATATTCTCCTCGGTCATATCACTGGCATTTTAAAATGAGAGAAGCTTAGTAGGACTGTTAAATGAACGCACAGAGACCTTCGGCTCAAACTTATCACCTCAACCCCCCACACCCCCCCCCCAACCCCTCACTGGCTGGCTGGCTGGCTCCATCCATCCCTCCCTCCCTCCCCCCCCCCCAGCCAGGCTTTTAGACTTACAGTTTTTATCTTATATAACATCTCAGACTAAAGTTAGGAGATTATAATTTGCACAGCCAATAATTTGAATATAAACGTCATATATTTTGCCCAAGAGATAAAAATTGTTGTACATTAGTGTACAGCACTGTAGTGCATTTTATAAAAAAGTTTTTCAACTGTATTTTTGGGTAGATTTACATAGATTTCTTCATTTATTTTCATCCATTTACATGCTCACACCATACTAAAGAAACATAATAGAAATAAATGACCTTACTGCAAAGCTGGAGTGCACATGTACTTATTTGATTACAGTACTAAAATTGTTTGGTCTAGTGCAAATTATAGCATGTTTATATTCAAATTAATCAGAGTACTTATGTTACAAGAATCCCAGCTATGTTAATTATATTCA
Organism: Homarus gammarus; assembly: GCA_958450375.1. NCBI lineage: Eukaryota > Metazoa > Arthropoda > Malacostraca > Decapoda > Nephropidae > Homarus > Homarus gammarus. Next base: position 86,304 of record CAUDMG010001690.1, read on the forward strand.
TCCAGGTCATTTCACTGGCTTTTTATAAGAGAGAAGCTTAGTCACCTAAGAACTGATAAATATACACGTGTTAGACCTGGGCCTGTGCCAACTGTCAAACGTACTACCTCCCCTCCCCCCACACCCCCTCGCTCGCTCCCACCCTCTCTCTCCCCCATCTGCTTGGCGTTGCTGGAATGTTTGTAAAACAGTGAATAATTTTAATATAAACGTCATGTATTTTGCACAAGAGATAAAAATTAATCACCTGTATCACATTACATTAGTGATTTAAGAGTAAAAGTGTATATGTACGTATATAGTATTCCACAAACACATAAGTATAAATAAAAAGTTTATGTGATGATCGGACAACGTCCATTTCGGTTAATGTCACGTTTCCAAGAACGTATCTAGGACGTTAACCGGCGCATGACTGTATTTAGTCTTTACTTTTATGTTCATTATTTTTTCACTCGGCCGCCGAGTCATTTATTTGATCAGATTTAGTTTGTATTTTTTTATTTTTGTACATAACTGATATATTTGTTTTATTGTTTGTTTGTTAATATATTCTGCAATTAAATCTACTTCATGAATTTCAATATACCCCATAGTAATGAGGTGATGATTTTGGTGGGATCTATTCCTTGGACTTATAATACAAAGAGAAATTGATTTTGTGATTTGTTACAACCTAAGAGGCCAAGGGTTGTAACACAGCCATTTTAAATGGAATTACAAAAAAAAATTTGTCAATACACAGCGCGATCACTAACGTCGGGACTCGAAAATACGTAATGTGAAAAATAATTTATACGACCATGTCCGGGTTGTTGTAAGTCGAAGAGAGACTGTATACTATTTTCTGTAGAATGACAATGATTTTCTGTATATGTACTGTTTTTCATGGGGCAAAGGGAGGCTCAGGAACGTAACTCCCGTATTATATCCATTTCTTATGGAGAAAATTGATCCGCTTAACGTCGTTTCGTATAAAGTCGCATTTTCAGGAAAGTGACCCCGAGGACTTACTGTACATCATGTAAAAATAAATGAAGAAACTTAAGTACTGTATATCTACCCAAAAATACGAGTTGAAAAACAACAGCTTAGCTCAGTAGCCTTATGGTTAGTGACTAGTCTAACCTGACAGTAATGCCACCAGCAATGTTAACATATGTAAATGTGAAAAGAAAGTTATCTGTGAATCTTCATTTGTATCAGGTATTTGTAGATAGAAAATTTTTTTTTGCAGGTATGACATTAAAAGATTGTAATGCTTGTAAGAGTTCAGAAATAGCTTCTGCTTAGCCACCACTGAAGAATTGAGTGCCTGCCGTACAGCTGTTAACTGTCTCAGGTTAGCGTCATCAGTACAGTACAAAGTAGTTATAGATCGACTTTGATATTTACAATAATTATTTTTTAACTACAGTATTACCCCGCCTAATGCGGTTTCACTTAGCGCGTTTTACCGTATACTCGGTGCCTCGCCAGAGCTGAACTTTCACTTAACGCGGGTTTTTTCCACGTATACGCGGTGAGTGTCCGGCTCGAGAGCTATTTTTAGATTCGCCCCACCCCCCACCCGCCACCCTGCCTGACTGCCTGTTTTAGCTCATAAAATTCATACAAATTACCCAGCCAGAATATAATTTACATTGCTGGAATTCTTACACTATGATGATCATTTTGAATATAAACATCATAGATTTTGCATTAGACATACAAATTTTAGATATAAAGTTTACTCTGAGTAAATATGTAATTTTTTGTGCAAAATATATGACATTTGTATTCAAAATATTCCTGGGCTTACAAGGAATCCAGCAATGTCAATTATATTATCCTAACTTTAGTTTGAGGTATTATTTATTACTAAAAAGGTAAAGATTCTGGTTTTCCCACACATCTGGTGGGACGGTTGGTCGGGGGGGGGGGTGGGGGGAGGGAGGGACCGACCGACCAACTGTTATAGTGTGAAGAATATTTTTTTTTTTTTTTTTATTAACTGAAGATATTTGTTTTAGCTCATAAAATTCATACAAATTACCCGGTCAAAATATAATTTACATTGCTGGAATTCTTATAATTTGATGATCATTTTGAATATAAACAACATAGATTTTGCATTAGACATACAAATTTTAGATGTAATGTTTACTCTTGAGTAAATATGTTATCTTTTGTGCAAAATATATGACATTTATATTTAAAATATTCCTGGCCTTACAAGGAATCCAGCAATGTCAATTATATTATCCTAACTTTAATCTGAGGTATTATTTAATACTAAATGTTAAAATTTAGTTTTTTCACCCAACATCTCTTAAAGGGAGGATTGGTGGCGGGTGGGGGGAGGGTTGGAAGAGGGGGGAAGGCAAGGTGGGGTACTTTGATTGACAGATAATGTCGTGAAGAATATTTTTTTTTTATTAACTGAAGATATTTGTTTTAGCTCATAAAATTCATACAAATTACCCGGCCAGAATATAATTTACATTACTGGAGTTCTTACAATTTGGTGATCATTTTTAATATAAACATCATAGATTTTGCATTAGACATACAAATTTTAGATATAAAGTTTACTCTGAGTAAATATGTTATTTTTGTGCAAAAAATATGACATTTGTATTCAAAATATTCCTGGTCTTACAAGGAATCCAGCAATGTCAATTGTATTATTCTAACTTTAGTTTGAGGTATTATTTATTAAAATTTAGTGGTTTTCCCCCAAAAAATTTCTCAGAGAGGGAAGAGCCAGCAGTGTTGTGTGAGAAGAGGGGGAGGGAGTTGAGTCCATTATTTGAATGGACATTAACTTGGCGACTGTATTTCTCTTAAGTAATAATTGTGTGCATGTACCATCATAAAATTAATTTGTTATTTTTACTAGAACATAGGTATTGTGTCGGAAAAAGTGGAGTTTGGGGATGGGCCAGTTTCTATTGGAATTAATCCCATATGTTCTGTTGTTCACTTAGCGCGGTTTTCACTTAACACGGTACCCTGTGGGTCTTATTGACCGCGTTAAGCGGGGTACTACTGTAATTAAAAATAATAAAAACGTTTAAATAAACAATATCATTTTTAATATTTGGAATTGGGTTAGGTATAATTTAGTCTACTGGAGACAGCAACAGGGGATCCATTAGCTTGGGGGAGACCTCAACTTCACAAACAGGACGAAGGCGGATTGTTTTTGCCATTTTCCAGACAAAAAATTCTTATATGCCGTAAAATACAGTACAGTCAACCCTCACTTTACGCGGTCCCACATTCCGCGTTTCCACGTTTACGCGGTGCCCTGCTGGAACCCAGGATGCTCACATTCCGCGGTGCGTGTACCCCTTTACGCGGAGAGTGTCCGGCTCGACGCTATTTTTAGATTCGCCCCACCCGCCTGCTCCCGCCTCCTCCCTCCTCTGCCTCCGCCTGGCCAAGCCGCGGGGTAAGGTTGCGCAGTGCATGTCCCTGCTGCGTTATCACTGACGTCATATGACGTACCGGACTGTGATTGGCCATGCATCCCTACCTCCCTCCGCTGCTAGCTGTAATTGGTTTAAAGTAATATGACGTGTCCACCCGGGGGAGGGAGGGAGGGAGGAAAGACGACGCTTGACCTAGCCGCGGCAGTTTCATCCCTCCAGGCCACCCCGTGTAATCGTGCATCCATTGTTCTCTAAAATGGCTTCCGCCGGACGACCACCCCCAGAGAGAAACCTTTCCTTGCCTGGACCCAGCTGCCCTAAGCCCAAGAAGACACGACGTTCCTTAAGCTAAGAGGTGAAGTACAAGATCATCCAAGAGTTAGAGAAAGGAACAAGACAGGTTGATTTGGCGCGCCAGCATGGTGTGAACAAATCTACGATCCGGACGATAAAGAAGGATGCAACCAAGATAAAGGAGCACATGAAGATCACAAAGTCTACAGGTGCTTCTATGATCAAGTATTTTCACAACCAGGTGCTTCTCAAGACAGAAAAATTACTTGTGAGCTAATTGGCGCGTCAGGTGCGACGGAACATGGCGGTCGACACGCGCTCTGTTAAGGAGTACGCACGTGAACTGTATGCTGCAGTATCACGAAAGATGGGCATTACAGAGCCCAAACCCATTAATGCTTCCTCTGGGTGGTTACAGAGGTTTAGGATGCAGAACAAGATCACCAATATAAACATTGGTGGTGAAGAAGCCAGTGCTGACCGTGCTGCGGCTAGGGAATTTCCTCCGTTTTTACGTGAGATTATGGAGGAAGGACAGTACAGTGACGACCAGGTGTTTAACATGGACGAATCTGGTCTTTTCTGAAAAAAGCTACCTTCCAAGACCTTCGTTGTGAAGAATGCCAGCAAGATTCGGGGCCAGAAGATGCAGAAGGAGCGCATCACCGTCCTGTTTACCACCAATGCCTCCGGTACCTGTAAGTTCAAGTTATCGGTGATCCACACAGCCCGCAAGCCGCACGCCTATAAGAACATGGACATGACCAAGCTAAATGTCCACTGGCTGACCGCACGTAAGGCGTGGATGTTCTCTACACTGTCCCTCTCCTGCTTTGATGACTGTTTTGTTCCCGATGTAAAGAAATTCTGTGAGCAACAGAATGTGCCATTCAAGATTTTGTTGCTGCTGGACAACGCACCAGGACACTCGCCCCTACTGTTAGATCGTCACCCCAACATAAAAGTGGTCTTCCTTCCTCCCAACACTATATCTATATTACAGCCCATGGACCAAGAGTTAATCTGCAATGTAAAAGCTGCATTCTCAACAAAAAAATTCCAGCTCATGAACGACTACACCAACACCAGGGAAGAGTTGCGTAACCTGAGTGACACCAACACCGACAGCAAGAGCGAAGAAGACGAGGATCAACAGTTGGCAGAGCAAAAAATACTTTTCAAACAATTCTGGAGAATATTTAACATCAAGAAAGCTGTGGACTTCTTGGTGGAGGCATGGGATCAGCTGTCTGTAGCAACTGTTCGTCACGCATGGAGACATGTGTTGCAAGGCATTCCGGGCATAAGGCAGAGTCAATCTGTGACCCATGAGGTTCAGACTGTTACAGTAGCAGTGGACCTTGCCAGAGAAGCTGCGCAGAGTGTTACAGCTGCAGGCTTCTCCGAGACCACCAACGACGACATCCTGGAGGTGACAAGGGATCCTGATGTGACTACCGACGAGATGGGAGATGATGATGACGTCAGTGAAGAGGCAGGTGGTGCGTCATCCCAAGAAGAACACCGCTTATCCCACAGTAATGTTAGGGGTGCCATCGAGTGTGTCGAGAAAATCAAGCTCCTCCTTTCCGACGACCATGACACAAACAGGTATAAAATCGTCACTACCCAGCTGTTGCAGACTATGGAGCCCTACTTCAAGGTTTATCACGATAACATAAACACCAGCCGTCAGCAAAGCATAACAGAGTTCTTCGCCCGCAACCCACCACAGCCAGCCCAAGCCAGTGATAGTGACAGAGGTAGAGACAGTGAAGATGACTTTGAGGGATTTGTCAGGGAGGCCCTGACAAGTGTGGATGACAGTGATGGTGACTCACCTGAGGGCCAGTAGCCTGCCCTCTGCCTCGGAACCAACCTCCATCCTCTTCTACTAACGTAAGTGTTCAACCTAACTTTTAGTTTTCCTCACCTAACCTTTATTTTTCCTAACTTAACCTTTATTTTTCCTAACCTAACCTCTTCTATATTGCTTGTGTGTGGATACCATCATAAAGTTAAGATAAAATTTTTACTACAACATAGTTGTGTGTCGTCAAAAGGTGGAGTTTGGGGGTCGGCCCGGTCTCTATTTCAATTAATCCCATATGTTAAGTTGTTCAGTTTACACGTTTCTCACTTTCCGTGGTACTCTGTGGGTTATATTAACCGCGTAATGTGAGGGTTGACTGTGCTTGTGATGTACTTAGTCTAGATACTAGTTACAGAAAGCTGTCAAGACTCCCACTACAGTAAAGCGTCGAATAACGACGTTAATGTGTCCTCCAATATTGCAGTGTAAGGTAAATTGTCTTATCGCGAATCATTAATTACCATTAAAATAAAGCAATAATAATGAGATGCGTTCCCAAGTGTGACCTTTTCATATCTTTTGTGTGGCTTTTCACCCTCTTTGCCCCCAAAACAATACAATTAATGAAAAGTGCAAACTATATTCTTTAAATAATGTTTCTGAATGCACCTTAAACAATATACAGTAAATGAATAATAATATGGTCACACAAGAAGAGATGGGACACCATTATTTTTTATGGGTTTACAGTCGGGAGTCCGGAACGATAGTTCTACACAAGAAAATGAAGAAAATAAGACCCTGGTTGTAGCTGTAGTAAATTTAATGTAAAAAAAATAATATATAAGTTTTAAGTAACGTTATTTAATGTTAATAAATGGAACAATCAAAGTAGCTAACCACTAATGGCAAAGAATAAAAAAAATACAGTATTACCCCGCTTTACGCGGTCTCACATTCCGCAATTTCTCATTTACACGGTGCCTCGCCAGAACCGAAATTTCACTTTCCGCAGTGCGTCTACCCATATACGCGCAGAGTGTCTGGCTCGACGCTATTTTTAGATTCGCCCCTCCCGCCTGCTCCCGCCTCTGCCTGGGCAAGCCGTGCGGTAAGGTTGTGCAGTGCATGTCTCTGTTGCGTTATCAGTGACGTCATATGACGTATCGGACTGTGATTGGCCATGCATCCCTACCTCCCTCCGCTGCTAGCTGTAATTGGTTTAAAGTAATATGAGGTGTCCACCCGCAGGAGGGAGGGAGGAAAGACGACGCTTGACCTAACCGTGGCAGTTTCATCCCTCCAGGCCACAACGTGTATACGTGCATCCATTGTTCTGTGAAATGGCTTCCATCGGACCACCGCCACGAGAGAGAAACCTTTCCTTACCTGGACCCAGCTGCCCTAAGCCAAAGAAGATACGCCATTCCCTAAGCTACAAAGTGAAATACCAGATAATTCAAGATTTGGAGAAAGGAACACGTCAAGCTGATCTCGCCAGCAAGGAGTGAACAAATCTACGATTCGTACTATTAAGAAGGATGCAGCCAAGATCAAAGAGCACATGAGAATCACAAAGTCTGCAGGTGCCTCAATGATCAAGTATTGCCAGAACAAGGTGCTGCTAAAGGTGGAAAATTTGCTGGTGAGTTATTTGATTCGTCAGGCGCAACGCAACATGGCGGTGGACACGCTATCTGTTCAAGAGTACGCATGTGAACTGTACGCAGCAGTGTCACGTAAGATGGGAAGTGCAGAGCCCAAACCCTTCAATGCTTCCTCTGGTTGGCTGCATAGGTTTAAGAGGAGGAACAATATCACCAACATCAACATTGGTGGTGAAGAAGAGAGTGCTGACCGTGTGGCGGCTAGAGATTTTCCTCCGTTCTTACGTGAGGTTATGGAGGAAGGGCAGTTCACTGACGACCAGGTGTTCAACATGGACGAATCCGGCCTTTTTTGGAAAAAGCTGCCTACCAAGACCTTTGTTGTCCAGTCTGCCAGCAAGGTTCGGGGTCGGAAGTTGCAGAAGGAGCGCATCACCGTCCTCTTTACCACCAATGCCTCCGGTACCTGTAAACGAAAGTTATCGGTGATTCACACAGCCCGCAAGCCGCACGCCTACAAGAACGTGGACATGAGCAAGATTAATGCCCACTGGCTGACCGCACGCAAGGCGTGGATGTTCTCTGCTCTCTCACTCTCCTGGTTTGATGACTGTTTCATTCCCGATGTGAAGAAATTCTGCGAGCAAAAAAATGTTCCATTCAAGATTTTGTTGCTCCTTGACAACGCACCAGGACACTCGCCCCTACTTATGGATTGTCACCCCAACGTAAAAGTGGTCTTCCTTCCTCCCAACACTACGTCATTAATCCAGCCCATGGACCAGGAGTTGATCTACAATGTTAAAGCTGCATACTCGGCAAAGAAATTCAAGCTCCTGAACGACTGTACCAACACCAAGGATGAGTTGCGTAAGCTGGGTGACACCGATAGCGAGAGCAAAAATGACGAGGACAAGGAACAAGAGGTGGTGACTCAAGAAGTTCTCGTCAAACAGTTTTGGAAGAAATTTAACGTCAAACAAGCTGTAGACTTCTTGGTGGAGGCATGGGATCAGCTGTCTATAGCTACGATTTGTCACGCATGGAGGCATGTGTTGCATGGCATACCAGGTGAGAGGCGGAGTCAACCTGTGACTGGTAAGGTTCAGTCTGTGACAGTGGCATTGGACCTTACAAGAGAAGCTGCGCACAGTATTACAGCTGAAGGCTTCTCCAAGACCACCAACAAAGACATCCTGGAGGTGATCAGAGATCCTGAAATGACTGACGATGAGATGTTGGAAGATGATCACGTCACTGAAGAGGAAGATGGTGCGTCAAACTCAAAAGAACACAAGTTGACGCATAGTAATATTAAGGGTGCCATCGAGTGTGCAGAGAAATTGAAGCTCTTCCTTTCCAACAACCATGACGTTGACCGCTATGAAGTCTTCCATACCCGACTGGTGCAGGCTATGGAGCCGCACATCAAGGTGTATCAAGACAACATCAACACTAGCTGTCAAAAAAAGCATTACCGAGTTCTTCGTCCGCAACCCACCACAGCCAGCCAGAGCCAGTGATAGTGACTTTGAGGGATTTGTCAGGGAAGCCCTGACAACTATAACTGATAGTGATGGTGATTCACCTAGTAATGGTGATTCACCTGAGGGCCAGTAATCTGCCCTCTGCCTCGGAACCAGCCTCCATCCCCGTATGCCGACCCATCTCTTCTACTAACGTAAGTGTTACACCCAACCTTTAGTTTTCCTAACCTAACCTTTATTTTTCCTAACTTAACCTTTAGTTTTCCTAACCTAACCTCTTCTATATTGTGTGTGCATACCATCATAAAGTTAAGATAATATTTTTACTACAACATAGTTGTGTGTCGTCAAAAAGTGGAGTTTGGGGGTCGGCCCAGTCTCTATTGGAATTAATTCCAATGTTCTGTTGTTCACTTTACGCGGATTTCACTTTCCACGGTACCCTGTGGGTTCAATTGACCGCGTAAATCGGGGTACTACTGTAGATGGATTGGGAATACCAACATATACGTGCTCATTTAAGGATACCGAGTCATTTATCTTAAGAATGTGTACAAAAGATTCATTATTGTTTATTACTGAATATGTATTTGATTGAATTAATCTTTATATATGCAAAATGAACAATACAGTTGACCCTCGTTAAAACGGACTAATAGGGGGGGGGGGGAAGCGTGTCCGTTTTAGCCGATTGTCCGAATTAACCGATTTAGGGGTTAATATTGCATTATACAGCTATGTGTATTTTCATTTGAGTGCCCCGTCATAGGAGTCCAATTTCTCTCACTTCAGCACTCCTGAGTCGTCCATTTTCTCTTAATCTTAGAGTGCACCAGAGACTGTTATATCTTAGTGGTGACAGAATTTGATATTGCAACTGGGGTTGCAATTGTTGAGGCAACTTAGGTATGTCTGATTACAGTTGGAATATTCAAGATTCATTGTGAGTGATGATTAAAGCTTCAACTGTCTTTATGGTTGGTAAAACTTGTCAAGTCTGTCAGTCTGAGTGGCATGTGTGAGGCCTTGTGTTTGTACAACCGCTAAATATATAAATATATAATGTTATGGTAATTATCAGAAACACATAGGCTTAACGAGGTTTATTACAAAGTGATGAAAAGGATACTGTACAGTGGCTAGTCCACAAAACATGTAGCCATGTCTCTTTATTTGAGTGCCCCGTCATAGGAGTCCATTTTCTCTCACTTCAGCACTCCTGAGTCGTCCGTTTTCTCTTAATCTTAGAGTGCACCAGAGACTTTGTTATTTCTTAGTACTGACACAGAATTTGAAATTGCAACCCCAATTGCAACTGGGACAATCCCAGAACCAGAAATTTGATATGGACAGTTCAGATTTCGTCCGATTTATCCGAAATCCGGGTTAAAGGGGGTCCAAATTAACGAGGGTCGACTGTACTGTACAATTCATTAATATGTAGAATATTAAAACACACAAGAGGATAAGAGATGACATTGTTGTCAGTGTTTACACTCAATGTATACGTGCGCAGTCCAGGAAACATAGTCCTTTATCTTAAGAATGTGTTCAAAAGATTCATTATTGTTTATTAGTGACATTATTACTGAATATGTATTTGATTGAATTAATGTTTATAGATGTGAAATGAACAATGCAATTCATTAATAATACGTAGAATATTAAAACACACAAGAGGAGACAAGACGGCATTGTTTTCGTGAGTGACGATGGTTTTACATAAGAAACTGAAGAAAATAAGACCCTAGTTATAGCTGTAGTGAACTTAATTTAAAAAAATTGAATACCTGTATGTATGTTTTAAGTAATGCTATTCAATGTTAATAAATGGAACACTAGGAGTAGCTAACCAATAATGGTAAAGAAACAAGGCGAGACGATTGGGAACACTAACGTATGAACAGTAAGTGCGTACATGTGAAAACATATCATCATTTCTCAACATATGAATATGAAAGCAACACCTATTTACTGTTCATATATGTTTTAAATAATATTTACGAATGTAAAACTAAAATACTATTCACCAATAGTGGTAAAGTTTAAAACATAAGGACAGCCAATGAATATTGTGCGAGTTTTTACTCAGATGACGAAGTCATGAAGTTCAACTCTGGCTGAAGCTGTTGGTTCAACTCTGGCTGAAGCTGTAGCTTTCCATAAAGCTGTTGCTGAAACTGTTACTGAACCTGAAGTTGATGTTGAAGCTGCTTATGATGCTGAATTTGATGGTGTAGCTAAAGTTGATGGTTTGGGCCTTCAAATAATAAAGCTCTCGAAAGAACCTTGCACAGCTGCTTTCTTTCTCATTATACATCTTTATGATGACGTCATTTGCGTTTATTTAGATTTTAATGCATCCACTTCAGAAAATATGTCCATTGCTTGCTCCATATAATATCCACAAACCTTTCACCTTTTTCATATTGTTTTAAAACATCTAGTTTCTCGGCTAAGCTGACACTTTCTATTAGCTTTTGAAACAACACTACCATCACTTGCTCTTTTGCTCATGTTGAATAGGGATGCAAAAATGCTGTAAGAAACCTGAGAAAGTTTCTCTCCAGTTCCTGTTCCAGATGCATGAAAACAAAAGGTCCGCCAAGCTCCGACTGTTGTTTACCACTCATTACCCAGGCAGCTTCTTTGCGTAAGGCGCTCTTCATTTTTTTTTAGTATTTTTTTCTTTTTATAATACATATTGGGATATAGTTATTATTTATATGAAAATGTAATTTTATTTTATTTTTATTAGATTTTGGTCGTAAATACAAATGTAATAAGATGTAAACTGAATTGGGTCCTAAATTATCTAGGGTTTCAAATACGAAAAGTTGTTGGTCGAACCGTTGTTATCTGAGGCTTCCCTGTGTTGTCTTTAATTTCCTCAATTTTGTCCGCTTTATTTACATAAATTCCTCACATTTTGGTAAGTATATTAACAATTTATTACATAACACACTGGGGGCACAAGATTTCTAAAAAATACCTTGACCCAACCCCCCCTTCCCCCCCTATAATTTTTCTCCTCAAATTTGTGTGATTCGTGTGGATCGACCTGGAAGCTAAAAAAAATCCGGAAATCTGGAAAAAAAAAAAACGTAAAATCACACTCCTGATCCACCTACAGTATTCTCACTGACACCATCTGTAGGATCATCGAGGCTGCCATCATCCATGAACAACTAAGTTCGACTGGCCAAATGGCCATGTTCCTCACATGGACGACAATAGAGTGCCAAAGCAGCTACTTTACAGTTACCTAACGAATGGTAAACGTAATGCTGGCAAGCAACAGAAAAGGAATAAGGAGAGTCTAAAGACAAGACTGAAAAAGTGCCAAATCGATCTCCTCATTTGGGAGATGATCACTCCACACTGTAACGTTTGGAGGAACCACACGAGAAGGTGTCAATACTTTCAAGTTAGCCCATTGGCATACTGTGGCAAACAAGTGCCAGCGCAGAAAAGATGCTGCTGCAGCCCCTCCCACACTAGATGTAGCCCTCTGCATGGGCAACATCTGTGGACAGCCCTGCTGGTCCTGTATCAGTCTCTCGAGTCACCTCAGAGCTCATCAACAAAGGTGACATCTTTAATAACTCATATCATTGTATCATAACTGGATGATCATCGCACTTGTTTCCGAGTGACAGTAAAGTAATACAGGTTGACAACCCTTTATCCGAAATTCCGAAAACCGAAAAGCTCTGAAAACCGAAAGTTTTTTTTGTGGAGCAATTTTTTTTTATTTTTTTAAACAGGGATTAGCCCACCCAGACTTAGATCACTGACCCACATCGGGGCCTGGGGGGTAGGGGGGGGGGGGGGCGAAAATGTGATAGTAATAATAATAATTATTCATAGTAAATAAAAAATTTAATAAAAAATACTGTACACCAAAATAAAATAATAATGATAACAATAATAATAATAATAATAATAATAAAATATAATAATAAAATTAATAATAATAATAATAATAATAATAATAATAATAATAATAATAAAAATAATAATAATACTGTATTAATAAAATAATTATAATAATAATAATAATAATAATAATAATAATAATAAAGAAATACAAGAATGAAAAAAGATAAAAAGTGAGAAACACGACCTAGATCTATGAATTATTAATCTTGTTATTATTATTATTATTATTATTATATTTTGGCCCCCCAGGCCCAATGTGGGTCAGTGACTTGTGCCCAGGTGGACTAAAAAAATAAAAAATAAAAAATTATGAAAACCGAAAAATTCCGAAATCCGAAATGCCTCTGGCCCCGAGGATTTCGGATATGAGATTGTCAACCTGTAGTAGTAATAGTTATGCACCACAGGTTCATGTCTCCAAAGAAAAAATAATTTACACTACAGTAGGCTCTCGCCAATAACGACTTCCACAATAACGTTTTCGACAATAACGGTAAGTTACAATAGATACCCATTTTCGATAATAACGTCTGGATTCTCTTGAATAACGGATATTTCGAAATTTGCTGGAAGTGTCCGAGCGCATCAATGATAGCGTTTGTTTGCCGCCATGTTGATGACGTAGCTGTCCACTCCACCTCACTCTCACACATGCTCCGTGGAATACAGCGCTGCGCCCACATGTGAGATTTTCGCCTCCATAACCAGTGGTTGCGAGGGTCGGTGATCAATAATGGCTTCCACATTTTTGCCTGTGGGGGCTAGGGGAGGTGGTAGAGGGAGTGATTTGCTACCTGAATGCCCAAGAACTTTTAAAGTGAATGAGAAAAAAGACCCCAAAGCTAAGAGACAAAGCCACAAGAAGCGTGCCTACTCGGTCAAGGATGAAGAACAGATTGTTGAGCTCATTGAAAGTGGTGCACAGAACATTGATATTGTGAGGAAATTGAACTGTCCTGAGTCTACAGTGTGAAATATTAATAGGAACTTAGAGGAGACCAAGAAGAGTATTGTGCTGGCTAAGAAATATTTCGGTAGTGATCGAAATGCAAGGCAAGCTATGAATGATAAAAGTGATAGAAACAGGTTGTTAGTGATAACAGAGCATTTTCTTGTGAAATGGTTAGCTCGTAGAATGAAAGACAGAGCAAGTGTTAGCGGCCCTCACATACGGAACAATCATCACACCAAGCACCTCAAAAACTCCCCCAAGCTAAGTGTTATATTACTCAAACTCTTTATTTTGATGATTGAATAACAATTCTTTTTATTTCAGCAAACAAAAAGTGTTAGGCAGGGCTTCAAAGGGAAAAAAATGGGTGAAATTCTTGGGGCGGCAGCACCAATAAACCCTCTTAACATGTATTTTAATGTCACACAAATAACATTTTCGTTAATAACGGCATTTTTCAGGCACCTATTAGACGTTATTGGTGAAAGCCTACTGTATACTGTATGGGACCATTAAATTGTTTTGTCATTGTGTTTCTTGGCTTTAACACCATTTCCTGAAATTTTAGAATAAAAAATCTATAATGTTGCAGTGAACTGTGAATAGGTTTATACAGTACTGTTATAAAATGTTCAAGAACAATGGAGGGACCCCCTCAGCATGGTGGCCTCTATTAGGAGGCCATTAGGTAAAAAAAAGTAAAATAACATTGAATAAAAATCTTGCTCTGTTAAGACTCAATTTAATAATCAACAATCAGTTTATAAACAGTTCAATAATATGGTAACAATAAAACATACAAAGTTTTAGTCATAAAAATTATCCAGTGGTTTAGCACATTGCTCTAAACCTAGAATCCAGGGTCTCTGAGTCCAAAATTGATCACCAATCATATCTGTGTGTTCTGTAACTACTGTGATGCAGTGACCTTCCTCTTTCTCAATACTAGTGGTCTTGGAAGATATATTTCCTTGGCTATTACCACTCAAGTGCTCCAATTTACTTGCAGCCAGCTGAGATGAAGCAGCACCAATGCCTCGAGGATTTTGTCTAAACATGACAGTTCCTTTTCGGTACATTGCATCCTCCACATCATAATCTAGTCCAAAATCACTCAAAAGAATGGCTCTCTTATCTTTAGCAAAAGTCCCTCTTAACCTCTCCTCTGCTTCTTTACGAGATTTATTACCAACTTGCACTAGCATCCAAAAGCAAGTATTATACATGTTATTGATATGGCAGTCTGCTTGCCTCCAACTCAAGTAATCACATAAACATGAATTGTTTGGATACAAAACCACCCGAGCATCAAATGCTGGACTGTACTCTAAAGTGGTGTTTCCAAAAACATTATGCCAATTGTAAACATACGTAGCAGCAAACAAACTAACAATGTTGGACATTATCTTGTTTCCACGGCGGTCCATCATCTTTGAATATCTATCAATGACAAAAGAGTACTCATCACTTTGACCATAAGACAAGACAATGTCTGGGAACTTCTGCATCACTTCAAGAGCTGCTTTATTCATTAATTCAATTGATCTATTATCATTGGGTTTTGAAAAATTATGCCTCTCTGAAAATTTGTGGAAACCTTTTCCATCAATTCGCACAACCACCCAAGAATGTGGCAGCAATTTCGGTTTCCTCTCAAAATCCTTTAAATAATTTGTCTTTGCATTCACCTTTGTATGTTGTTCAAGGATAAAAATTTCCTTCCAAAAGTTGTCCTTGATGAAATCTGTGTACATGGTAATAACACGACTTTGGTTTCGCTGAGCTGTCAAACCATTTGGGGTAGTTACTGCCATTTGTATGGTGGTACGCAAAATAATAGAACCCTTTTTAAATACAACATCCTCTGTGTTGTAATTTATATTGCATTTTGAGAAAAGTATTTCATTTTGTTCTCCTTCCCTTTTACCATTTAGGAGAATAGTGGCATCTTCAGATGAAAGCCCTACTTTCAACACCAATGCCCAAAACACAGTATTAAACAGATTATGGTGATGACATATAAGTTGACGCTGGGTCATGTAATCTCGTAATGACTGATCATCTGGGAATAAGTGGATTGCACCTTCAATGACTGGTGGGCAACAAAGGGAAACAGACCTAAAATAACATGGCCAAATGTGTACTAAGGATGATGCCATTAGACTGCACAAATTGGTTAAAAGTTTAGGGCCTCTTCTCTTGTACAATGATGAACTCTTTGGAAATACAAAGCTGAACTCTCCTAAAAAACCATATCCCATTACCAGCTCCTTGAAGTCCTCCATGACTGATTTTGCTGAAGCTTCCATGAGTTGAGTGAATCGAAGATCATTGGGTCGTTTAAAGCCATGTACCTTACAAAGTCTGTCATAGTTTTGACAATGTAGTGCAATGACAATCCAATGCCCAGGATCAAGTTTATCTTCTGTTTCGAAGGACTTGACATATTCAAACTTACTCTTTGCCATCTGGGAGACAGTGCATTTAAATTTTCTTTTGAAACACAAAACAGGCAGCCCTCTATGTACCAATCTTCTAAGAATATAAACCATCTGAACCTGCAAACAAATGAAGGAATGTCAACACTTATAAAAGACAAAAGTTTATAAAAGTTAATCTGCCTCTCCAAAACTGAACTGCCGTCTTTCAACCAAATAATTTAAAAAATTTAAATAAAGTAATATATATATACACAGTATTACCCCGCTTTACACGGTTTCACTTTCCACGATTTCTCATTTACGCGGTACCTTGCCAGAACCGGACTTTCACTTTCCGCGGTGCATCTACTCACATACACGGTGAAGTATAATATTATTTTTTATTTTTTTTATTTAGCTCATAAAATTCATACAAATTACCCGGCCAGAATATAATTTACATTGCTAGAATTCTTACAATATGATGATCATTTTGAATATAAACATCATGGATTTTGTATTAGACATACAAATTTTAGATCTAATGTAATAATTTGGTTTACACAAAGCAAATATTTTAACTTTTGTGCAAAATATATGAAGTTTACATTCAAAATATTCCCTGACCTGCAAGGAATCAAGAAATGTCAATTATATTATCCTAACTTTAGTCTGAGGTATTATTTATTACTAAATGTTAAAATCTAGTGGTTTCACCCAAACATTTCTCAGAGAGGTAGGAGATAGTGAGCTGGGAAGAGGGAGGATAGGGGAGGGAGATAGTGAGCTGGGAAGAGGGGGGGGGGGGGGGAGATTTGAGTCCATTATTTGAATGGACATTAACCTGTTGACTGTATTTCTCTTAAATATTAATTGTGTGAGCATACCATCATAAAATTTAGATGTTATTTTTACTACAACATAGGTATTGTATCGGAAAAAGTGGAGAAGTGGAGTTTGGGGGTCGGGCCAGTCTCTATTGGAATTAATCCCTTATGTTCTGTTGTTCACTTTATGAGGTTTTCACTTTCCTCCACGGTACGCGTAAATCGTAAATTGGGGTACTACTGTGTGTGTGTGTGTGTGTATATATATATATATATATATATATATATATATATATATATATATATATATATACATATATATATATATATAATCAACGACCTCACCAGCAAGGAATCGAACCCTCGACCTACTGGGTGGGACTAGGGAACGCTTACCGGCTAGCCCACAAGGACACTAAAAGCAGTTCTAGACTCTGTTATATTTCACACAAAGCCTGTTCATCGAGCTGATGGCGCCGTGAACCTCATTGGGAAACTGCCCGTGCCTCGTATGTGGTGTCAGTAGCATTTTACCAAATCCAGCTGGTATGAAACGCGAGGTACATATATATACTTCATTTTTAGTCCATTTAACACGCGGACTTTGAACATATAATCAACGACCTCACGGCGCCATCAGCTCGATGAACAGGCTTTGTGTGAAATATAACAGAGTCTAGAACTGCTTTTAGTGTCCTTGTGGGCTAGCCGGTAAGCGTTCCCTAGTCCCACCCAGTAGGTCGAGGGTTCGATTCCTTGCTGGTGAGGTCGTTGATTATATTTTCAATATATATATATATATATATATATATATATATATATATATTATATATATATATATATATATATATATATATATATATATATATATATATATATATATATATATATAACCCGTCAGAATTTACTGGACTTTAATTTCTCCCTTAACTTGGGGTTTATTTAAAATTAATAGATGGTAATGGCAGTGGAAGCGCCCCTTTGAGAAAAATCCCGAACCACCACAAGAACACTTAAATCTACTAAACAAAATAAATTGCCCGTGACCCGTGGAAGGATGGCGTCTGTGACTGGGATGAATGAGACACACTGTTAAATTTAGACACTTATATTCCCTCCAACACTACAGACACAATCAAATAATGGTACACCAATATGCGCACCTCTTAACTTAAACTTAAAACACTATTCTGGGGAATAATAGTTATACATGGTCAAGAAATTATTAGAAACTCAGGCAACAATAAATTTGAAGTATTAAGAAATGTTGCCTGCACGCATGAAACAGGCCTTAAGGGCTTTCAGCAAAATAATATCAGTCACTGAGGAAATGGTAATAAAAATTAAGAAATTAAATACTCTACAATGAATAGGCCTTAAGGGCACTCAACAAAATTATAGCACCCCAACAGATGCACACTTCCTAACCTAACCTAACCACTACTCTGGGGAACAAGGTTATACCTGAGATCAGAATTATGAAGAACAATTAGAGGCATTAAAAGAATCAAATCACAGTATCACTCTGGTTCCACTTAATGGCACAAACATTCAAAACAATATTATCAAAATTATTTAGAAACTATTAAACTACACACGTCAAGATAATATCAGTCTGAGGAATAAGGGAGGGAAAATGTTCCTCTAGGTATCTCCTAGAGACCTAGACTCACGGTCTCTGTGTGTGACCATTAGTTTACTCAGATAGCCTCAGTGTACTCCCAGTGCGTCCATAAAGCGGACGGGAGTGAGCCAATCAGACCTTGTACAGTTGAGAGAAACTTTAGCTTCCCGTTAGCAAGAGGGTTTCACTAGCTGCTCGGGACATGTGGTGATGTGCACCGGAGTGGTAAGAACTGATCACCCACTGCTGATGCTGGTCCCGTCTCGTTTTAGTTGTCGGGAGCACTCGTTCACTCAAGAGATCCTTTGCTACCCCGCTAAACAGTGACAGGCCTACACTGATCGGTCCAATAGCGACAATCGCCACCCTCAATCATCAACAGCAGTCTCAAACGGCAGTCAATCTCTCGCAGTCAACTCCGGTCAACTCCAGTCAAGTGGGTTCTGACGGAAACCCTGAAATGAACTCACTGTTAGCTCTAGTTTACTTTATCACTGCCCTATCTAACCCTGTCTGAGATCGAATGAGACTTACTTGTTATACTGCAATAACGCAGCACAGGTGACTTGGCCACGTGACTATTTCTGTGACGGACGCGCAGGAACGTCTTGTCTGTGTGAATGCTCTTCGGGACTGGGCCTAGCCAGCGTCGCGTCTCTTCTCAAGGCTTTAGCTTAGGTCTATGTGACATATTTTCCGCCTAACTAATAACTCCTTGGGACACCCGTAACATTATTCAGACGGATAAACGATCTATAATAATTCAAAATTCAATAATAGTCCCTTACTTCATGAATCGCATCATTATTAAATCAGTAACCTACATTTAATATCATATAGGCCTAGTTCCACCATCTCTCGCTATGAGCAGGAAGCGCTCTCTCCCCTCAGATGACCTTGAACGCTCAGTATCGCTAATGGCGGGCCTTTGAAATTACTCTGAAATTTCTGATTACATATATATATACAGTTGGTCCTCCTATTACGCGGTCCCACAATCCGCGTTTCACCGTTAACGCGGTGCCTTGCCAGAACCTAACATTTTCACATTCCGCGGTCGTGAACCACATTACACAGAGAGCGGCTGGCAAGCCGCGCCATTTTTGGATTCAAACCTCCCGCTATCCGCCATGTTGTGTAAGAGGCGCGAAAATGGTGCGCACAAGGTCGCCCAGTCATCAAAACATTACCGAGTTCTTCACCCTCCACCCACTACAGCCGGCCCAAGTCAGTGATAGTGATAATTATAGTGAGGATATGGACTTATATGAACTTTGGGGGGTTTGACAAAGAGGCCCTGCAAGCCTCTGTGGTGGATAGTGATACAATTGATACAAATGATACAGGTGAGGGCCAATAATCTGCCCTCTGCCTCGGAACCAACCGCCCATCCCCGTGTGCCCAGCCATCTTTTCTACTAATGTAAGTCTTAGAAAACCTAATATTATTGATATTTCTCTTAATTATTAATTGTGTGTGCATGCCATCATAAAGTTAAGATAATATTTTTACTACAACATAGTTGTGTGTCGTCAAAAAGTGGAGTTTGGGGATCGGCCCGGACTCCATTTCAATTAATCCCATATGTTATGTTATTCACTTTACGCGTTTCTCACTTTCCGCGGTACCCTCCGGGTTACATTAACCGCGTAATACGAGGACCAACTGTGTATATATATATATATATATATATATATATATATATATATATATATATATATATATATATATATATATATATATATATATATATATATATATATATATATATATATATAGTGAGGTACGCTATAACGAATCTAATTGGTTCTAGAACCTTGTTCGTTATAGCATTCGTTCGTTATAGGATTCGTTCGTTCCAGGCCCCCAAATACAACCACTTAACACTGAAAAATATAATATAAAATTGTAAAAATTGTAAAAAGGTGCATACATATGCATCTAAACCCCTGAAATAAAGAATATCATTAATACTTCTAATAAAAATCAATAAATTAGGGAAAAAAAATTTAAATAATGTTCGTTGTAGGAGTTTCGTTCGTTATAGCATTCTCAATTTTATAGGTAAAACCGTTCGTTATAGGAATATTCGTAGTAGGATCCATTCGTTATAGCATACCCCACTGTATACATATATATATATATATATATATATATATGTTCAAAGTCCGCGTGTTATATGGACTAAAAATGAAGTATATATATATATATATATACAGGTAGTCGTCGACGTACGACCTACGCAACTTACGTCTGTTCGACTTTACGACCGGCGGTACGACAGTTTCGGCCCCAGCCTCCTGGCGCTGCCGGGAGCTGGAGCCGCGCGCATTCCCGCGCTCAATTACAAACACGCTCGCTGGTACAGCACACTTCCCTCCGTGTCTGTTTGCCTTGTGTCTGTCCTTTGTCTTGGAAATTTTTCTTGAACCACCCCCCCCCCCCCCCCCAAGATGTCTACCAAGAGGAAACTGTCTTTATCTACTCCTCAACCTGCCAAGAAGCAAAGAAAGGTCATTGATTTCAACACTAAAATGATGGTGATTAAACAGCACGAAGGAGGTAAGAAAGTGAATGTAATTGCACGTGATCTGACGTTATCACACTCTACTGTGTCGACGATTTTGAAGGATAAAGAAGGGATTCGTGAAGCTGTGAAAAGTTCTGCACCCCTGCAATCGACAATTATAACGAAGCAACGGACTGGGCCTCTCCACGAAATGGAGAAATTGCTTTACATTTGGACATTCACCACTAAGGGATTATCAGAAGGTTTATCTCTACTGAATAAACTTCTTACCCATTTTGAAGGAATGGACCCAAACATCGAACGATTTGCAAGGATTGAGCGGATGGCACGCAATTCGTTTCGTCCGTATCAAGAAATTTACGAGGAGAAGAAGAAACGAACAATTCAGACAAAGCTCACCATGTTCATGAAGAAAACAACTCCTCCGGCAACCCCAAACGTTGCCCCAGCTGACGACATCGACGATCCACAGCCAAGCACCAGCGGCCAATAAGATGTTTTTTGTATGTTTGTATGTGTTTGTATGTTTTGCAACTAAAATGTTTTATATGTTTTGCACCTGTATTTTTTTTTTTTTTTTTTTTTTTTTTTGTATGTTGGGTAAATAATAAACCAATTGTACTGTAGTATGCAGTGCTTGACTTAAACCTGACGACCGTAACAATAATGAACAAAGAAAATGTTGATAAAATATGACTTAAAGATGATTATATTGTCATTACACATTATAATATACGTAAGGTAATTATAACATATGCCGACTTACGACCAGATCAACTTACGACCGGGCGGTCGTAACCAATCTAGGTCGTAAGTCGACGACGACCTGTATATATATATATATATATATATATATATATATATATATATATATATATATATATATATATATATATATCATGTAAATCCACAATGAAAACGTGGATAAGATAAATCTTGATAAAATCACACGGGAAAATGGAAACAACGGAGTACCTTAGCTTTCGTCTTTATTCAAGACATCTTCAGAGGCAACTGGATTACATGGACAGAGAGAGGCTTAAATATACAGAGTGACCTTAAAAACATGAGGTCAGGTCATAATGATGACATCCACTAATCCCCACACCAACACACACGTAGAGGAGCTTAAGACTTCTGGTTGAAGTTAGTTTGATTAAGGAATTAAAATCAATAAACCTTAGTGATGGTCAGTTCAAAACTGATAATATGTTACATAAATTTATTTGTCAGTGGCCCAAGGTTAAAAATGCTTTGAAAACCTTTGATCTAGATGTATGATAGTTATTTTGTGGGTCCCTTTTTTCTGACCTGACCTGGCTAGTCACGTCACCACCCTTCTCTTAAGCTCCTCTACGTGTGTGTTGGTGTGGGGATTAGTGGATGTCATCAATATGACCTGACCTCATGTTTTTAAGGTCACCCTGTATATTTAAGCCTCTCTCTGTCCATGTAATCCAGTTGCCTCTGAAGATGTCTTGAATAAAGACGAAAGCTAAGGTACTCCGTTGTTTCCATTTTCCCGTGTGATTTTATCAAAATATATATATATATATATATATATATATATATATATATATATATATATATATATATATATATATATATATATATATATATATATATATATATATATATATGTAACCGGTCGGAATATACTGGACTTTATTGTCTCACTTGACTTGGGGTTTATTAAAGATTAATAGATGGTAATGGCAGTGGAAGCGCCCCTTTGAGAAAAATCCCGAACCAGCACAAGAACACTTAAATCTACTGAACAAAATGAATTGTCTGTGACCCGTGGAAGGAGAGCGTCTGTGACTGGGATGAATGAGACACACTGTAAAATTTAGACACTTATATTCCCTCCAACACTACAAACACAATCAAATAATGGTACACCAATATGCGCACCTCTTAACTTGAACTTAAAACACTACTCTGGGGAATAAAAGTTATACATGATATAGAAATTATTAGAAACTCAGGCAACAATAAATTTGAAGTATTAAGAAATGTTGCTTGCACACATGAAACAGGCCTTAAGGGCTTTCAACAAAATAATATCCAGCACTGAGAAAATGGTATTCAAAAATAAGAAATTAATAACTCTACAATGAATAGGCCTTAACAGCACTCAACAAAATTATATCACCCCAACAGATGTACACTTCCTAACCTAACTTAACCACTACTCTGGGGAACAAAGGTTATACCTGATATCGGAATTATGAAGAAAAATTAGATGCAATAAAAGAATCAAATCACAGTATCACTCTGGTTCCACTTAGTGACACAAACATTCAAAAAACAATACTATCAAAATTATTTAAGAAATATTAAACTACACACGTTAAGATAATATCAGTAACTGAGAAATGGTATTAACTAAACCCAAATATATTGTCATTATTATTGGTTTGTTACTGGGTCCACCAATACCCGTGAACCATGCTTCCTAACCTAACACACACACAGATTCCACCTGCACTCCGTAGTCGTTTAAGGCACAACCAACAGGCACCCGTAGTAAGGGAGATAAAATGTTCCTCTAGGTATCTCCTAGAGTCCTAGACTCATGGTCTCAGTGTGTGACCATTAATTTACTCAGATAGCCTCAGTGTACTCCCAGTGCGTCCATAAAGCGGAAGGGAGTGAGCCAATCAGACCCTGTACAGTTGAGAGAAGCTTTAGCTTCCCGTTAGCAAGAGGGTTTCACTAAGCTCCTCGAAACATGTGGCGTTGTGAGCCGAGGTAGAGGAGAGCTGATGACCCCAACGATCGTCCCGTCGTCAGCTGGCCACCCAGACGGCTAGATTCCCTCAAGAGATCCTTTGATACCCCGCTAAACAGTGACAGGCCTACACTGATCGGTCCAATGGCGACAATCGCCACCCTCAATCATCAACGGCAGTCTCAAACGGCAGTCATCACTCTCGCAGTCAAACTCCGGTCAAGTGGGTTCTGACGGAAACCCTGGAATGAACTCACTGTTAGCTCTTGTTAACTTTACCACTGCCCTATCTAACCCTGTCTGAGATCGAATGAGACTTACTTGTTATACTGCAATAGTGCAACACAGGTAACTAGGCCACGTGACTATTTCTGTGACGGACGCGCAGGGACGTCTTGTTTGTCTGAATGCTTCCCCGTGACTGAGAGAGAGCCAGCGTCGCGTCTCTCCAAGGCGCTAGCTTAGGCCTACATGACATATTTTCCGCCTAACTAATAACTCCTTGGGACACCCGTAACATTATTCAGACTGATAAACGATCTATAATAATTTCAAATTCAATAATAGTCCCTTAACTTCATGAATCGCATCATTATTAATTCGGCAAATTATATTTAATATCATATAGGCCTAGTTCCACAACCTCCACTATGTGCGGGGAGCGCTCTCTTCCCTCAGACGACCTTGAACGTTCAGTATCGCTAATGGCGGGGCATTTGAAATATCTGAATATATATATATATATATATATATATATATATATATATATATATATATATATATATATATATATATACACCTAGACCCCGACTTACGACGGGGTTAGGGACCCAAATCCAGGTCGTAAGTCCGACATAGATAAAAAAAAATCTACAATGAAATACAGTACAGTAAAAGTAATGAATAATGATGAATGGATACAGTACAGTGAAAGTAATAAATAATAAAGAATGGCTACAGTGTGACTGAGCACTTAACCTTTAATGTAGTCAGCTGAATGCACATGGGGCCCCCATAATTTTCTAATTATACATGGAGACTACATTAACTGGAAACGTTTCGGTATAGAAAATGCGTGTCATTTAATTTTTTTTTTTTTTTTTTTTTTTTTTTTTTTTTTTTTTTTTTTAATCTGAGGCGGTCGTAAGTCCCGACGTTCGTAAGTCCACGTAGTAGTAAGTCGGGGTCTAGGTGTATATATATATATATATATATACACAGTATTACCCCGCCTAACGCGGTTTCACTTAACGCGTTTTTTCATATACGCGGTGCCTCACCAGAGCTGAACTTTCACTTAACACGGACTTTTTCCACATATACGCTTTTAGTATCCTGGTGGTCCAGCGGTTAGTGTTCCCCGGTCACAGTCATAGGCTTGTGGGCCGTGGGTTCGAATCCTGGCGGGTTGAGGTGTTGATTGTATGTAGAAGTCCGCGTGCTTTATTGGGCTAATGAAATATATATATATATATATACAGTGAACCCTCACTTTACGCAGTTAATTCAACCCACAGGGTACCATGGAAAGTGAGAAACGCGTAAAGTGAACAACATAACATATGGGATTAAATGAAATAGAGACCGGCTGACCCCGAAACTCCACTTTTTCCGACACAATACTTAAGTTCTAGCAAAAATAACATCTTAATTTTATGATGGTACATGCATACAATTAATACTTAAGAGAAATAGAGAAATACAGTTGCCAAGTTAATGTCCATTCAAATAATGGACTCAACTCCCTCCCACTCTTCTCACACTACACTCGCTGGTTCTTCCCTCTCTGAAAAATTTTTGGGGGAAAACCACTAGATTTTAAGGTATAGTAATAAATAATACCTCAAACTAAAGTTAGGTTAATATAATTGACATTGCTGAATTCCTTGTAAGACCAGGAATATTTTGAATATAAATGTCATATATTTTGCACAAAAGATAACATATTTACTCAGAGTAAACAAAATACTTACAATAATCTAAAATTTGTATGTCTAATACAAAATCTATGATGGTTATATTCAAAATGATCATCAAATTGTAAGAATTCCAGCAATGAAAATTATATTCTGGCCGGGTAATTTGTATGAATTTTATGAGCTAAAACAAATATCTTCAGTAAATAAAAAAAAAAAAATTTTCTTCACGACACTATCTGTCAATCAAAGTACCCCACCTTGCCTCTCCCCCTCTTCCAACCGCGCCAGATGGTCGGTCGGTCCCTCCCTACCAGATAAATGTGTGGGAGAAACCAGAATATTTACCTTTTTAGTAAAAAATAATACCTCAGACTAAAGTTAGGATAATATAATTGACATTGCTGGATTCCTTGTAAGACCAGGAATATTTTGAATATAAATGTCATATATTTTGCACAAAAGATAACATATTTACTCAGAGTAAAGAAAATACTTACATTAATCTAAAATTTGTATGTCTAATGCAAAATCTATGATGTTTATATTCAAAATGATCATCAAATTGTAAGAATTCCAGCAATGTAAATTATATTCTGGCCAGATAATTTGTATGAATTTTGTGAGCTAAATAAAAAAATTATACTTCACCGCGTAAGGGGTACACGCACGGCGGTGGAAAAGCGGAATGTGGGACCTTTGTAAAGCGAGGGTTGACTTTATATATATAAAGGTTGACAACTCTTTATCCGAAATTCTGAAAACCTAAAGTTTTTGTGTAGCATTTTTCTTTTTTTTTTTTTTTTACAGGGATTAGCCCACCCAAGCATAGATCACTGACCCACATCGGGGCCTGGGGGGCGAAAATAGTAATACTAATACTAATACTAATAATAATAATAATAATAATAATAATAATACTGTACCTGTAATTATTCATAGTAAATAAAAATTTTAATTAAAAAATACACCAAAATAAAATAATAATGATAACAATACAGTTGGTCCTCGTATTACGCGGTTAATGTAACCCGGAGGGTCCCGCGGAAAGTAAGGAATGCGTAAAGTGAACAACATAACATATGGGATTAATTGAAATGGAGTCCAGGCCAATCCCCAAACTCCACTTTTTGACGACACACAACTATGTTGTAGTAAAAATTTTATCTTAACTTTATGATGGTATGAAAAAACAAGTACAGTAAGTCCCCAAGTTACGTACATAATGGGGACCAAAAGGTTGTACTTAACTCGAAATGTACTTAACTCGAAAATCCCCCAACCCTATAATGTTATCTGGAAAATCCTGTGCTGTTTTCCAATCAGCACTCGCCGCCTCACCAGTCACTCGAACATTATGCAGCTTATTTCGCACCTTGAATCGGTTAAACCACCCATTGCTAGCATTGAATGTCACAGTATCATCAGGGTGATCTTTCTTTAGATCGTTGAAAAGACTTAGGGCTTTCTCCTGAATCATACTGAGACACCACAACAGGGGTCAAAACCTTACCAGGTACCGGCGCGCCACAGGACGGTCTGCACTCACACCACACTCGACGTGAGTTCCGACCGGCAAAAGTAGCCGATGCGTTGTTCCGACCGGCAAAAGTCGCCGATGCGTTAATTTCATGTTTATGCATTTCTGTAGAGATGTTGTATTAAACATACTACAAATTGTACTATTGACTCAAACTTTTAATATCCTTGTGTTTTAACTGAATGTTTTCTCGAAGTCTACTTTTAAATTTACTCCATGGATAAAACGAAAAGATGAACGAAATAACCATCGCTGTGCGCGAGACCTGGAGTAAACAAACGTCCTGTACAGCGCCGTCCTCTCTGGGACCGGCGCGCCAGAGGACGGTAAGCTTTTGAACACTACTCTGAGACACAGAGGCTTACGTTTTTGTGTGCAGTCCTCGATCCACAGCGCAAGATTTCACATGTTCCTTGATCTTTTCTTTGCCCTTATCAATTGTATTAACAGTTGACCGACTCAGGTTAAATTTGCGGGCAACATTGGTCAACTTTTCACCACTTTCAAGCAGTTTTATTATGTCCATTTTTACCTCTAGTGAGATTGCTTGACGTTTCGTAGCACTCCCACTGGCTTCACCACTCTTACGCTTTACACCAGTCATTGCACACAGAGTAAAGTGTACAAAATAGGGCAGAAATTCACAGGAGAAGTACTGTATGCACAATGACCACACTTGTTGTTTTGGTGCGTCTAGCGTGTCGTCTGCATGGTCAGTGATAGTGGCGGCGCGGTGCGGCTGGCTCGCCCGCCAAATTTAAAAATTGCTCGCCCTTTTAAGACAATATTTTTGCAATTAAAGACTTCAGAAACGATGTACGTATCGGCCGTTTGTACGTAATTCGGATGTACGTAATTCGGGGACGAACTGTAATATAGAAGAGGTTAGGTTAGGAAAGATAAAGGTTAACATAGGAAAAATAAAGGTTAGGTTAGAAAACTAAAAATTTTGTGTAACACTTACGGTAGTAGAAGAGATGGGTCGGCATACGGGGATGGAGGCTGGTTCCGAGGCAGAGGGCAGATTACTGGCCCTCAGGCGAATCATCATCACTGTCACTTACAGTTGTCAGGGCTTCCCTGACAAATCCCTCAAAGTCAACTTCACTGTCACTATCACTGGCTTGGGCTGGCTGTGGTGGGTTGCGGGTGAAGAAATCGGTTATGCTTTGCTGACGGCTAGTGTTGATGTTGTCGTGATACACCTTGATGTACGGCTCCATAGCCTGCACCAGCCGGTTATGGAAGACTTCATAGCGGTCATCGTCATTGTCGCGGGAAAGGAAGGACTTCATCTTCTCTGCACACTCCATGGCACCCTTAATATCACTATGACTTAAATTGTGTTCTTCGGAGAATGACGCACCTTCTTCCTCCTCTTCACTGGCGTGTTCTTCTTCCAACATCTCGTCGGCAGTCACTTCAGGATTTCTGATCACCTCCAAGATGTCGTCGTTGGTTGTCTCGGAGAAGCCTGGAACTGCAACAGTCTGCGCAGCTTCTCTGGCAAGGTCCACTGCTACTGCAACAGTCTGAACCTCACCCGTCACAGATTGACTCCTCCTCTAACCTGGTATTCCATGCAACACATGTCTCTATGCGTGACGAATTGTAGCAATAGACAGCTGATCCCATGACTCCACCAAGATGTCCACAGCTTTCTTGATGTTAAATACTCTCCAGAATTGTTTGAAGAGTATTTTTTGCTGTTCTAACCGTTGTTCCTCATCTTCGTCGCTCTTGCTATCGGTGGTGGTGTCACTCAGGTTACGCAACTCTTCCCTGGTGTTGGTGTAGTCGTTCAGGAGCTGGAATTTTGTTCTTGAGAATGCAGATTTCACATTGCAAATCAACTCCTGGTCCATGGGCTGGATTAAAGACGTAGTGTTGGGAGGAAGGAAGACCACTTTTACGTTGGGGTGACGATCTAACAGTAGGGGCGAGTGTCCTGGTGCGTCGTCCAGCAGCAACAAAATATTAAATGGGACATTCTGTTGCTCACAGAATTTCTTTACATCGGGAACAAAACAGTCATCAAACCAGGAGAGGGACAGTGTAGAGAACATCCATGCCTTACGTGCTGTCAGCCAGTGGACATTTAGCTTGGTCATGTCCATGCTCTTGTAGGCGTGCGGCTTGCGGGCTGTGTGGATCACCGATAACTTGAGCTTACAGGTACCGGAGGCATTGGTGGTAAACAGGACGGTAATGCGTTCCTTCTGCATTTTCCGGCCCCGAATCCTGCTGGCATTCTTCACAATGTAGGACTTGGAAGGTAGTTTTCTCCAGAAAAGACCAGATTCGTCCATGTTAAACACCTCGTCGTCGGTGTACTGTCCTTCCTCCATAATCTCACGTAAAAACGGAGGAAATTCCCGAGCCGCAGCACGATCAGCACTCGCTTCTTCACCACCAATGTTTATATTGGTGATGTTGTTCCGGATCTTAAACCTCTGTAACCACCCAGAGGAAGCATTAAAGGGTTTGGGCTCTGTAATTCCCATCTTTCGTGCCACTGCGCTGTACAGTTCACGTGCGTAGTCCTTCACAGAGCGCGTGTCGACCGCCATGTTCCGTTGAGCCTGACGCACCAAGTACCTCACAAGTAATTTTTCTGTCTTGAGAAGCACCTGGTTGTGAAAATACTTGATCATAGAAGCACCTGTAGACTTTGTGATCTTCATGTGCTCCTTTATCTTGGCTGCATCCTTCTTTATAGTCCGGATCGTAGATTCGTTCACGCCATGCTGGCGCGCCAAATCAACCTGCCTTGTTCCTTTCTCCAACTCTTGGATGATGGTATACTTCACCTCGTAGCTTAAGGAACGTCGTGTCTTCTTTGGTTTAGTGCCGCTGGGTCCAGGTAAGGAAAGGTTTGTCTCTGGGGTTGGTGGTCCGGCGGAAGCCATTTTACGGAACAATGGATGCGCGTTTACACGGAGTGGCCTTGAGGGATGAAACTGCTGTGGCTAGGTCAAGCGTCGTCTCTCCTCCCTCCCTCCCTCCCCCGGGTGGACACGTCATAATACTTTGAGCCAATTACAGCTAGCAGCAGAGGGGGGTAGGGATGCATGGCCAATCACAGTCCGAGACGTCATATGACGTCAGTGATAACGCAACAAAGACACACACTGCGCAACCTTACCGCGCCGCTTGCCCAAGCGGAGGGAGGAGGAGGAGGAGGAGGGAGAGGCAGGCAGGCGGGCAGGCGGACGCGTGGGTGGCGCGTGGGGAAAATCTAAAAATAGCGTCGCGCCGGACACTCTCCGCGCAATGGCGGAAACGACCGCGGAATGTAAGGATGTTAGGTTCTGGCAAGGCACCGCGTTAACGGTAAAACGCGGATTGTCGGACCGCGTAATAAGAGGACCAACTGTACTACTGTATTAATAAAATAATAATAATAATAATAATAATAATAATAATAATAATAATAATAATAAAGAAATACAAGAATAAAAAAAGATAAAAAGTGAGTAACACGACCTACAGTAGACCAATGAATTATTATTATTACCTGTATTATTATTATTATTACAATTATTATTATATTTTCGCCCCCCAGGCCCCAACGTGGGTCAGAGACTTGTGCCCGGATGGGCTAATACAAAAAAAAAAAAAAAAAAAAAAAAAAAAAAAAAAATAAATAAATAAATCTGAAAACCGAAAAATTCCAAAATCCGAAATGCCTCTGGTCCCAAGGATTTCGGATAAGGGATTGTCAACCTGTACAAACACAAGGCCTCACACATGCCACTCAGACTGACAGACTTGACAAGTTTTACCAACCATAAAGACAGTTGAAGCTTTAAACATTACTCACAATGGATCTTGAATATTCCAACTGTAATCAGTCATATCTAAGTTGCCTCAACAATTGCAACTCCAGTTGCAATTTCAAATTCTGTGTCATTACTAAGGAATAAAGAAGTATCTGGTGTACTCACTCTAACATTAAGAGAAAACAGACGACTCAGGCGTCCTGAAGTGAGAGAAAACGGA
Source organism: Homarus gammarus (assembly GCA_958450375.1). NCBI lineage: Eukaryota > Metazoa > Arthropoda > Malacostraca > Decapoda > Nephropidae > Homarus > Homarus gammarus. The sequence continues at coordinate 117,408 of CAUDMG010001690.1, forward strand.
CTCCTATGATGGGGCACCCAAATAAAGAGACATGGCTACATGTTTTTTGGACTACCCACTGTACAGTATTGATCATATATTTTTCATCACTTTGTAATAAACCTAGTCATGCCTATGTGTGTTTCTGATAATTACCATAACATTTTATATTTATATATTTAGCGGTTGTACAAACACAAGACCTCACACATGCCACTCAGACTGACAGACTTGACAAGTTTTACCAACCATAAAGACAGTTGAAGCTTTAAACATCACTCACAATGGATCTTGAATACAGTGACCCCTCCGTTAACGAACTCAATCCGTTTCAGAAGGTCGTTCGTTAACCGAAAAGTTCGTTAACCGAAACCATTGTTTCAATGGGTTTTTGGGTAATTGGTTCCAGCTCACCGAAAATTTCCTAAATTCAACAAAAATGGTACAAAAGTTCACTTACTTTGAGGTGGGTATGTAGAAGGCTCCTGGATGATGATGATGATGGGATTTAGAATGGGGGTGGAGGAGAAAGAAGAAGATAAGGCATTGGGGTGGAAGAGAAGTCACCCCATGGCGCCATTTCACCCATAAAATTTTAGCTCTCTTGGTGTAATTCAGGATTATTTTCTTTAAATCAACACTGCACTGCATTATATATTGTCAATATGTAAAATATATTTCAAAATGACCAATAATTTGCTTGGAAACACAGAAAAAAGCATTTAGTTGAAGAGAGTCTCAAGCAAGATGTTACCTCCAGTGAAAACAGAGAGAGACTAACTCCTGTTTGCTGTGTTAAGAGGCTGCATGCCGTGCATTAAACTTGTCACTTTAACTTCAATTATGTTCAATAATTGTTAAAATGACTAAAAAATTGAATATTAAACTTTTAAAATTATTGAATAGTATAAACTTCTTGATATTTACTAAAATAGTAAGGAATTTAAGCCCTAGAACCGGTTAATGTATTGGCGGACTGATACTAAAGCTGGTTGCCCGGTCAGTGCAAGAGAAAACATGTTGAGGTCGATTCGTAAGAACTTTGTTAACCGAATTTTTTTTCATTAACCGAATTGAAGATCCTTATGGAAGGCAGTTCGTTAATCGAAATTATGTAAACCGAGGTGTTCGTTAAACGAGGGTCACTGTATTCCAACTGTAATCAGTCATATCTAAGTTGCCTCAACAATTGCAACTCCAGTTGCAATTTCAAATTCTGTGTCATTACGAAGGAATAAAGAAGTATCTGGTGTACTGCACTCTAAGAGTAAGAGAAAACGGACGACTCAGGTGTCCTCAAGTGAGACAAAACGGACTTCTTTGACGAGGCACTCAAATAAAGAGAGACATAGCTACATGTTTTGTGGACTACCCACTTTAGAGTACCCTTTTCATCACTTTGTAATAAACCTAGCCATGCATATGTGTGTTTATGATATTTACCATAACATTATACAGTATATATATTTAGTGGGTATAAATGGTTGTAAAATGGGAAACTTGAGGTTGGGTGCCTGGAACCCCCATTAGAATAAATCAGGTAGGTTAATGTAATTTCGGACAACGTCCATTTCGGTTAACATCACGTTTCCAAGAACGTATCTAGGACGTTGTAAAGGCCTGGGAATTAGGGATAGATTTCCCTTACCAGACTAATCAGGTTCTTAATAAAGGAAAGTCAAGGACCATGGTTTTCTGAGGAATAGTAAACAACTGTTTGAGATTGACATCTCTTTACTATAAAAAATATAACACAAAACCCTGACACCACTCAACAAACATCAAATAATTACGGGAGTCAAACAATTAATGCAGCCAATAGTTAATGGAGTTAATCAAATAAGGAAAGCAAACAATTAAAGGAAGCAAATAATAAAAGGGAGTCAGCAATTAATGAAATCAAACAATTAATGGAATCAAACAATTAATGGAATCAAACAATTAATGGAATCAACAATTAATGGGAGTCAACAACTGATAGAATGAAATAATAAACGGGAGTCAGCAATTAAAGGAATCAAACGGTGATGCACACTCAGGGTAGGGAAGCGTCCAATCAACTCCACACTCGAGCGACAGCGGCCGATTGTCTTGAAATGGCAGGAGAACACGGGGGCACACACGGAATGAGATAAGCTGATGGTCGTGGTATGTGGTAGTGGTAGATGACCAGAGAATTGACAGTCGATAGGTGAAGGTCTGGGGACACAGCCCATGAGTCCAGGACCTATGATGAGATCACAGCCAGAATTTGACGAACAGCGGGGTAGCTAGATAGTGACTGTATGGCAGCTTGGGTGAATCTGCCGGTGGTAGAGGTAGCAGCTGCCGCTCTCACCTCTGTCCAACCACCCAAGTGTTAGTCGCACCAGCAAACAAGCGAGTAAGCAGCGGTAACGAGCAGGAAGATAGTTTCCGCCCTTACAGACATAAAACGGCGCATGACTGTATATATATATATATATATATATATATATATAATCAACACCTCAACCCGCCAGGATTCGAACCCACGGCCCACAAGCCTATGACTGTGACCGGGGAACGCTAACCGCTGGACCACCTGGTGGTCCAGCGGTTAGCGTTCCCCGGTCACAGTCATAGGCTTGTGGGCCGTGGATTCGAATCCTGGCGGGTTGAGGTGTTGATTGTATGTAGAAGTCCGCGTGCTTTATTGGGCTAATGAAATATATATATATATATATATATATATACTTCTGTGTATGTGGAATATTATTTTCGTACATATACACTTTTACTCTTAAATCACTACTGTAATGTGATACAGGTGATTAATTTTTATCTCTTGTGCAAAATACATGACGTTTATATTAAAATTATTCACTGTTTTACAAGGATTCCAGCAACGCTGGGCAGTTGGGAGGGAGGGAGGGAGGGGGGCTTCGGGGGAGGGGAGGGAGGGAGGGGGGCTTCGGGGGAGGGGAGGTAGTGCGTTTGACAGTTGGCACCGGCCCAAGGTCTAACGCGTGAATATTTATCAGTTCTTAAGTGACTAACCTTCTCTCTATGAAAAAGCCAGTGGAATGATCTGGGTGAATATAATTAACATTGTTGGGATTCTTGTAAAATACTGATTAATTTGAATATAAACATGCTATAATTTGCACTAGACAAAACAATTTTAGAACCGTAATCAAATTAGTACATGTGCACTCCAGCTTTGCATAAGGTCATTTATTTCTTTTACGTTTCTTTTAGTATGGTGTAAGCATGTAAATGGATGAAAATAAATAAAGAAATTTATGTAAATCTACCCAAAAATACAGTTGAAATTTTTTTATCATAAATGTACTACAGTGCTGTACAATAATGTACAACAATTTTTATCTCTTGAGCAAAATATATGACATTTATATTCAAATTATTGGCTGTCTTGCAAGAATTCCAGCAATACAAATTATAATCTCCTAACTTTAGTCTCAGATATTATATAAGATAAAAACTGTAAGCCTAAAACCCTAGCTGGGAGGGACGGAGACAGCCAGCCAGCAAGGGGTGGGGGGGGGGGGGGGGGGGGGGGTTGAGGTGATATGTTTGACAGTTTGAGCCGAAGGTCACTGTGTGATTATTTAACAGTCCTACTAAGCTTCTCTCATTTTAAAATGCCAGTGAAATGACCTGAGAGAATATAATTAACATTGCTGGGATTCTTGTACGATACTGATTAATTTGAATATAAACATGCTGTAATTTGCACTAGACACAACAATTTTAGTACCGTAATCAAATTAGTACATGTACACTCCAGCTTTGCACTAAGGTCATTTACTTCTTTTACGTTTCTTTTAGTATGGTGTGTGCATGTAAATGGATGAAAATAAATGAAGAAATTTATGTAAATCTACCCAAAAATACAGTTGAAAAAATTTATATTATAAATGTACTACAGTATTGTACACTAATGTACAGTACTACATTTTTTATATCTTGAGCAAAATATATGACGCTTACAGTGATCCTTCGGTTAACGAGCGCCTCGGTTAACGAGATTTCGGTTAACGATTTACCTTCCATAAGATTCTTAACTTCGGTTAATGAGCAATCCCTCGATTAACGAGTTTTTTACGAGCCGACTTCAACATGTTTTCGCTTGCATTTGGTGGTCAGCCAATACAGTAATCGGTTTTAGGGCTTAAATTCCTTACTATTTTAGTAAATATCAAGAAGTTTATACTATTCAATAATTTTAAAAGTTTAATATTAACTTTCTTAGTCATTTTAACAATTATTGAACATAATTGAAGGTAAGGAAACTAATTTCTGGCGTGCCATCCAGCCTGTTAACACACCAGACAGGCGTTTGTCTCTCTCTGTTTTCAGTGGAGGTAACATCTTGCTTGAGATTCTCTTCAACTAAACGCTTTTTTTTGGTGTTTCCAAGCAAATTATTGGTCATTTTGAAATTTATTTTACATATTGACAATATATAATGCAGTGCAGTGTTGATTTAAAGAAAATAATCTTGAATTACACCAAGAGAGCTAAAATTTTATGGGTGAAATGGTGCCATGGGGTGATTTCTCTTCCACCCCAATGCCTTCTCTTCTCCCTTCTCCTCCACCCCCATTCTAATTCCCATCATCATCATCATCATCATCCAGGAGCCTTCTACATACACTCCTCAAAGTAAGTGTACTTTTCTACCTTTTTTGTTGAATTTAGGCAATTTTCGGCGAGCAGGAACCAATTACCCAAAAACCCATTGAAACAATGGTTTCGGTTAACGAGCAACCTGCTGGAACGGATTGTGCTTGTTAACCGAGGGACCACTGTATATTTAAATTAATCTCTGTCTTGTAAGGATTTCAGCAATGCAAATTATATTATCCTAACTTTAGTCTCAGATATTATATAAAATAAACATAAAGAAATCAGCAATCTTTTGTTTGGGAACACAAGGAGGGGAGCGTGCGAAGAAGGGGGGGAGGAACAGGGGGGGGTGAGGTGACAGAATGTCTGGCGTTTGTTTGTTTATTTATTTGAGATAAGATTTGACAGTTGGCGCTGAAGGCCTGCCTGCGTGTTTATTCATCATTACTTAAGAGTGACTAAGCTCTTCTCATAATTTGCCACCCAAACGACCTGGGTGAGTATAACTTACATTGCTGGGATTCTTGTAAGATAGTGATTTATTTGAATACCTGTATAAACAATCTATATTTGCAATAGACATAACAATTTTAGTACCATAATCATTTAGTACATGTACAGTACAGGTTTGCACTTAGGTCCATTGTTAACCGAGGGACCACTGTAAACTTTTTATTTCGTAAGTAAGGAAATCAAATTAAAAGTAATGTACTGTACACTACAATAGACAAAAAACAGAAACAGTAACATAGGCATTTCTTATATCTATCAAAACATATTATGGATATATAGTTACTGTACTGTATCATTATACGCCTGGCAGAACAATCTATAAGAATACGTGATGCATACGTGACGCAAACGTGACTGTGCCTGCTCTAGGGCCATTTAGGTTTGCTACATCCCATTATTTGAATGTTTTTTTTTTCAATTTCAATTGTTTATTCCTTGATAGAGGAAGCGGGATCCTAGTGCTGTCACTTGGTACCCCTGTACCATAACACCACAAGCAACTGGCCAGTGTCACAAGTATATACTATACAGCACAGTCATCCCTTGGTTAACACGCCTAATTGGGACCCCACCGAGTGCGTGATAACGAAAAACGCGATAACGAAAGTACAGAACCTATGGGATTTATTCTAATTGGTTCCAGGCACCCAAGACCCAACCCCAATTTTCCCATTTTACGACCATTTAGACCCACTAAATATATATATAATGTTATGGTAAATATCAAAAACACACATAGGCATGGCTAGATCTATTACAAAGTGATGAAAAGGGTACGCTCAATACTGTAGTCCACAAAACATGTAGCTATGCTTTTTTTATTTGGTCCCCCATCATACGAGTCCGTTTTCTGTCACATCAGGTCGCCTGGGTCCTCCGGTTTCTCTCTTAATCTTAGAGTGCACCATAGACTTCGTTATTCCTCAGTAATGACACAGAATTTGAAATTGCAACCCCAATTGCAACTGGGGTTGCAATTGTTGAGGCAACTAGATATGTCTGATTACAGCAAATGTGTTATTGTCAATTTGTAAGTGAAAGATTTTATCCTCAATAGATGTAGATTAACATTACACCTGGAGGCAAATGCTTAAAAAAAAGCTTAAGGAAGGAAGCATATTCCTTTAACACATAATATCTGACCAGTATGGGGCGGATCATCGTGTCTCCGTCAGGGGGTCGTGGAGTGGTGGTCCAGCAGGCGTCAAGTAAGTGTTTGTTTGTTTTTGGTGGGGTGGAGGGGGGGGGGGGGGGCGCCCACGGACATATATGCAAACGGACATTAACCGGCACATGACTGTATGTGGGTACTGTATATATATATATTGTTACGACCGTGTCGTATTTTTCTATTTTTTTTGTATATAACATGCTTCCAGTTCCATATTATTCCTGTAATGATGTGTTGTATTTACTATTGTATAATCTAGTCACCTTAACCCTGTGCTGTTAAGGTTTTAACTGTTATTATTTGTTCAAACCCATTTTGTATTGTAACCAGTATTCTTTGTTCTCTAACGACCTTATATATAGGACCCACCAACTGACGGAGTTAGTTCAGTCCTCTTGTCATACAGTCCACATTCTTTGAGTGACACTCGTCACCTGTTACTTATACTTTATTTGTGTTGTTCCTGTCGCCACCAATGTGGTATATCTATGTGAGTACCTATTTATGTCTCTATTTATGTCCATCAGTATTTGCTTAGTTACATTTAAGTAATTCAGTGTTGTTTCATGTTAGTTAATTTCAGTGTTAGTTTTTATATGTTTATGCAGTGTTAACGTAAACCAATGCTTTATTTTTATTCTTTTGTGTCTTAAAAGTTTCGATGGTGAATCAATTTGTTGTGACAGCTTACGAGGCTCTTTATTGTGTTAATATTTAATTAATTAAATTCTTAAAGGTTTACTTTATTCATTTTTATTCCCTTTTAATTTACTTCACTTTTTTTGTTTGGTTACGCCTAGAACCTGGATACTTAAGTAAATTAAGAGACGACGTAACAGTTTTGGCGACCTTGCCAGGATTAACCAACGACCTTTTGACACTTGATATTCTTTTGTGTTTTATATATATATTTTTTTTTATTAACTAGCCATCATGGTTATCATTACCCAAGGTGATGTGGCTGCATTTATATCAGGTAGTCCCTCCGTTGAGGAAATTTCAAAATTAAGTACAGATGAATTAAGATTAATTTGCGGGTATTATGGTACGGAAATTTCTAGCAGTGCCAGTAAGGTAAAATTGTTTAACGCGGTAAGTAGTCAGCTGTTAGGAGATAGTGTTGATGTTAGTTTAAGAGAAGACCACAGTGAAGCTAGTCAAATTAATGTAGTTGAGTCACGGTCAGTGACTGATGAATTACGCCTTCTCGAGTCACAAATAAAATTGAAAGAGGCCGAAGGTATAGAGAGAAGAGCTAGAATACGTCAGGCGGAGGCTGAAGCTAAGGCGAAAGAAGTTGGAATACGTCAGGTGGAAGCTGAAGCTAAAGCGAAAGAATCAGATTCAGAAAACTTGCGACTGCGTATACAGCTCGGTCAGAGTAACCCTTCTAGCACCGATGGCCTCACCCCCAGATCTAGTTTTCCTCATTTCGATCCAGCACGTGCTGCTAGGCTAATGCTCACGTTTTCAGAGGAAACAGTTGATGAGTTTTTCATTGCTTTCGAGAGACTTGCTACCACTTTAAAGTGGCCTATAGAGTTTTGGCCCATTTTGCTTCAGCAAGGCGTTTACAGGTAAGGCTCTGTGTGTTTTTTCGTCTCTTACAGACAGTGACGCTAAGTATTACTTGTGTATTAAGGAGGAAGTTTTAAAGGCTTATGCCCTTGTTCCTGAAGCGTACAGACAACGCTTTCGTGGCCTCCGTAAGAAGGCAGAGCAGACCCACCTTGAATTTGCTAGGAGTAAAAGAGAGGTATTCTCAAAGTGGTTACACTCCAAGGAAGTGAGTGATTTTGTCTCCCTGATTGAGTTAATGCTCACAGAGGAATTTTTGAGAACCATCGACGAAGAGGTTACCTTATACTTGTTAGATAGGGAATTTAGTACTATTGAAGAGGCTGCTAAGCATGCTGATGGATATGTTTTGAGGCATGGTAGGACTAACAATGATGTTATGCCCCCACAGGTTCAAAGGACTTTCAATTCCTCTCTCCACAGAGCGAGACAAGGGAATACTAACAATAGTAATTTTGTGCATGACAGGAGGAGCTGGACGCGTTCGCCACCTAATAGGGCGTTCAAATTTTCTACATACCCTTGTAGTTACTGTGGAAAGCCAGGTCACAAGGCAGAGGTTTATTGGACAAGGCTGCAGCTAAATACGGGCAAACCAGCTATGATTGTGACTGAAGAGACTAATACGTCACCAGTCGGAGTGATGGCTGATTTGAGTAAGGCTGACAGCATGCCAATTGGGTTGGTTTTCACAAAAGGTGAAGTACGAGAGAGTGCAGTTTCAGTTCTCGCCTCACGAGACTTTGATCCTTTCCAAGAGAGTTTTGCGAAGGACCCAGACGATGGTACCTTTCGTCCCTTTTTGTCACAAGGCACGGTAGACGTTGATGGTGTCAAAACACCAGTCACTATTTTGAGAGACTCGGGTTGTCTCCAAACTCTCATCAAAGAGAGTGTTGTTGGGGCAAGGAAGACTGACAAATACGTCGTTTTGGGATCCCTTTGGGGTCAAGGTGTAGCTCCTTTGGTTTTAGTACGTGTCAAGTCTTCTTGTTTTTCAGGGATAGCTAACATAGCCTGCGTGCACAAGCTGCCTGTTGCTGGAGTGGACCTCATACTCGGTAACAATTTGGCGGGAGGTCAAATGGGGAACGTAACCCCACCTCCTGTGCTGCGGGAAAAACCAGAGTCTACCGCAGAGCTGCAACAACTTGAAGATGATATGCTCGGTGTTTCCCCTTCGTCTGCTGTGACTCGTTCTATGTCAATGACTAATGATCATAATATAACTCCTGTTGTAGACGATTCACTTTCCTTAGAAGGACTTTTTGCTAACCCAATTGCTTCCCAAGACATTTCTTCCGCAGTTAGTGCTGTGACAGGGAGAGTTGCTTTAATAGCTGCGCAAAAGCAAGACGATTCATTACGGCTCTTGTTTGATTCTGCCAATGATTCAGGCCATACCACGAGATATTTCAGTCAAGACGGTGTTTTGTGCCGCCGCTGGCTCCCACCGACTATGTCAGAGGAAGACGCGGACTGGGCGTCTGTCACTCAAATAGTTATCCCACACACTTACAAACATGTTCTAGCTCTCGCCCATGACGGTCACTTTTCTGGACATCAAGGTGTCCGAAAGACATTCAACAGGCTGGCCAGAAAGTTCTATTGGCCAGGTATGAGGAGAGATGTTACTAAATATTGTAAGTACTGTCATTTTTGTCAAGAGGTAGGCAAAGCCAATCAGGCTATTCCACCTTTTCCACTTGTAAGAGTACCTCACGTACCTGAGCCCTTTACAACAGTCCAGTGTGACATTGTAGGCCCTCTGCCTAAAACTTTGTGGGTTTGAATATTTATTTACAGTCATTGATGCCTCCACTAGGTACTTGCATGCTGTACCTCTTAGGAAAGTTACTGCTAGGGCCCTAATATCATCCATTTTGTTTCTCTTGCTTCTACTGTTTGCTCATCAAGTAAGAGGTCCTTTGTACATAGCTAGAGATAGATTGTTAGGTAGTAGTGAAGAGAGCATTAATGTATTAAGTTTAGTTGGAGATGTTAAAGAGGAGCTTCTAAGTTGTTGGAGCCTTGCCGCAGACCATTTACAGCAGTCGCAGACCAAGACATGGTACGACAAGCATGCCAGACACAGAGAGTTCCAGATAGATCAAGTACTCAATCTCTTGCCGAGACATGGACAGCCGCTCCATGCGAAGTTCAGTGGGCCATATAGAGTGGTGAAGAAGGTAAGCCCCACGATTTATACTATCTCTACCCCTGACAGGCGCCGACTACAGTGCTTATGTCACGTCAACACCATCAAGCTGTACCACACACGCCCAGCACCCCCATTTGTTGCTGATGATCCAGTTCCCGTGTGTGCCGTTGACACTTTCTTGATAGACGGTGAGAAAGAAGAGAAAAGAGAAGGGGCAAGTCCACTCGCCCTGTCATCAGTCAGGATTTGGCAGTCCAACTCCGTGGAATTGCAGGGGAAGCTACAGCGTCTACCTGGACACCAGAGAGCTGACGTGCTGGCCGCCATCCAACAACATCCTCTTGTCTTCCAAGACAGGCCTGGCTGTACCACTGCCGTGGTGCATGATGTTGTTGGTTCTGCTAAGCCTATCAAGCAGGCTCCCTACCAGTCACTCTAGTACCAAAGAAGGACGGCACTCTTCGATTCTGCATCGACTTCCGCACGGTCAACGCCGTCATCAGCAAGGACAGCTTCCCTCTACCAAGAGTCGACGACTGCATCGAAGCAATCGGGAACGCCAAGTTCCTCTCTAAGATTGAGTGCCTTCGAGGGTTTTGGCAAGTACCATTGACCCGTCGTGTTAAAGACATCTCCAGTTTTGTAACATTAGGTAAAACCTATAAATTTAATGTTATGCCTTTCGGGCTTTGCAATGCCCCTGCTACCTTTTAAAGGCTGATGTCAAAAGTCACGGCCCATTGGCCTGGTTGTGTAGTATATTTAGATGATGATGTAATTTTTTCTGACACTTGGTCGGACCATTTATGTCAGCTAGACGCTCTCTGCACTGAGTTAGAAAATGTAGGACTTGTTATAAACATTGCTACGTCAGAATTTGTTTGTGCTCAACTTTTGTATCTAGACATGTAATTGGGTTGGAAACTTGCTCCTCCCACAGCAAGGTGTGACACAATTTCTCAGACACCTGTTCCATGTAACAAACGACAAGTCCGTAGATTTTTGGGTTGTGTGGGCTATTACCGGAGATATATTTGTAATTTTGCTGAGTTGGCACTACCCCTTACTGATTTGTTGAAGAAGGGTAATATATTTTTGTTGGACTTCAAGGTGTCAGGATTCTTTTTAAAACTTGGAAAATGTATTATGCTCATATCCTTTTTGAGAGCCCCTAATTTTTCTAAGCCTTTCAAGCTAGCCTGTGATGCTAGTGATTTGTTATCTAGACCCACTGAATGAACACTTATGTCATATCAAAATTTGTGCAAGCAAAATTTTATTTTATGGGGGGAAGTGTTACGACCGTGTCATATTTTTCTATTTTTTTTTTGTATATAACATGCTTCCATGTTCCATATTATTCCTGTATTGATGTGTTGTATTTACTATTATATAATCTAGTCACCTTAACCCTGTGCTGTTAAGGTTTTAACTGTTATTATTTGTTCAAACCCATTTTGTATTGTAACCAGTATTCTTTGTTCTCTAACGACCATCTGCATCGTTAAACGACCCACCGGCAGCTCGCTTGGCGGGAGCCGACCTTACATATAGGACCCACCAACTGACGGAGTTTGTTCAGTCCTCTTGTCATACAGTCCACATCCTTTGAGTGACACTCGTCACCTGTTACTTATACTTAATTTATTTGTGTTGTTCCTGTCGCCACCAATGTGGTATATCTATGTGAGTACCTATTTATGTCTCTATTTATGTCCATCAGTATTTGCTTAGTTACATTTAAGTAATTCAGTGTTGTTTCATGTTAGTTAATTTCAGTGTTAGTTTTTATATGTTTATGCAGTGTTAACGTAAACCAATGCTTTATTTTTATTCTTTTGATGTTTCGATGTTTAGCATCATTTGTGTCTTAAAAGTTTCAATGGTGAATCAATTTGTTGTGACAGCTTACGAGGCTCTTTATTGTGTTAATATTTAATTAATTAAATTCTTAAAGGTTTACTTTATTTATTTTTATTCCCTTTTAATTTACTTCACTTTTTTGTTTGGTTACGCCTAGAACCTGGATATTTAAGTAAATTAAGAGACGGCGTAACGATATATATACAGTTAACCCTCACTTTACGCGGTCCCGCATTCCGCGTTTCCACGTTAACGCGGTGCCTTGCCAGAACCTCACGTGCTCAAATTACGCGGTACGTGAACCCCATTACGCGGAGAGTGTCCGGCGCGACGCTATTTTTAGATTCGCCCCACCTGCCACCCGCCCGCCTGCCTGCCTGTGCTCGTCACCTCCTCCCTCCGCTTGGGCAAGCGGCGCAGTAAGGTTACGCAGTGTGTGTCTTTTACTGTACTGTATTTCATTGTAGATTATTTATTTAAAAAAAAAAAAAAAAAAAAAAAAAAAAAAAAAAATTATCTGTCGGACTTACGACCATGTCGGACTTACGACCTGGATTTGGGTCCCTAACCCCGTCGTAAGTCGGGGTCTATCTGTATACAGTGGGGTATGCTATAACGAACGGATCCTACTACGAATATTCCTATAACGAACGGTTTTACCTATAAAATTGAGAATGCTATAACGAACGAAACTCCTACAACGAACATTATTTAAAAAAAAAAAAAAAATTTTTTTTTTTTTTTTTTTTTTTTACTAATTTATTGTTTTATTATTACAAATATTAATGATATTCTTTATTTCAGGGGTTTAGATGCATATTTATGCACTTTTTTACAATTTTTACAATTTTATACTGGACAGTATTATATTTTTCAGTGTTTAGTGGTTGTATTTGGGGGCCTGGAACAGATTAATCCTATAACAAACGAATGCTATAACGAACAAGGTTCTAGAACCAATTAGATTCGTTATAGCATACCCCACTGTGTATATATATATATATATATATATATATATATATATATATATATATATATATATATATATATATATATATATATATATATACAGTATATATATATTACAGTAATCCCGTGTTTTTTGCGGAATTATGTTCCTGAAACCCCTGCGAAAAGCCAAAACCACGAATCCTCTTTTAGGAATCACTGTACCTGTGGCCACCAAACAGTCAGGTAGGTTATGCACTAAAGCACGCCATGCTCTCCACTCACGGCCCAGTGGTCACACTGATCACTGATGCACTGTACCGACATTTACTAACATCATTATTTGAACTAATCATATTGTAGTATAATAATGGAAAAACGTAAACGCAGATATATACAAAAAAAATTTATTTACACGTACCTGGTAAATAAAAAATTCTATATTTTGCTGAGGTCGGCAACACCTGCATTGCCAGCCTCTCCCTGCTGTCCCGGCGTCTACCTGCCCTCACGCAGTCACGCCAGCCAGCAGTCCTCTTCCACCCACATTCCTCCACTTGAAGACTTGTATTCTGACAAAAGACACAAATGAATTGTCAGTCTTCACCACATCTCGAGCCATAGTTCATACCACCTCTGAGCTTGTCCAATAAAACTGTTTTTTCCTTTAAGGTCATCACTATTTTTGATCTCTTGGTCACTTTAGAGCAGGGGTGGCCAACCAGTCGATCACGATCGACTGGTAGATCACTAGCCTGTTTTAAGTCGATCACTCTGCCTGTTAATAATCCGTCCTTTAGGAGCTGTCATACAAATATCATATTCAAATTTTACTCATAATAATTGGATTAATATTTTTGCTTATATTTTTTTCTGGGAATAAACTATATTTATAATGATGGACACGTATGAACGATACACAATTATATATAAAGACAAACTACCCCTGTGTTATCATGCTTTAAGGAAACGTTCGCATTCATATGGGAGGGTGATAGCTGGTTACTGTTAAAACTGATCTGCAAATTGTCAACGTGTCTTAATTGGCAACTCTGTTCCCTGCAAGCCTTCACATTTGTCACCAGACGTAAAAGTGTAGAGGTGTGTGTCACTGTGTGAGGATCAGTGTCTTGTAATGAAAGAGTCTTCTGTGATTATGAGAATTACTGTCTTTTATAGCTTAGCAACAGTTATTCCTGCAACCCTAGAATAGACAGAAGTGACTACACTTGCTTGTGAAAAAAATAAAAAGCAGAAAAATGCTACGACGTTATGTCTTTCCGGTTAGTTAAGTAATTCTCATATTCACGTAGGAAAAGTTATGGAAGAAAGTATTCCTCGCATTCATGTAAAACTTTTTCTTTTCCAAATACCTGTATAGGTTACCGGTATTAGTCATCAACCGAACCAAAATGAGTGGTGCTGGAGCTGGACCAAGTGCTAAAAAAAGAAAAACTTATCATTTTCACAGTGAATGGGAGGAAGATTATTTTTTTTACCATGAACAATTTGAAGTGTGTGTGTCTAATATGTCATGTATCCCCAGCTCTAGCGAAGAAAGGAAATGTAGAAAGGCATTTCAAAAGTTTTCACAAGAAGTATGACAGTGATTTCCCTCCCAAAAGTGAGCTACGAAAAAGGAAAATTCGAGAACCGAAATCACAGCTTTCGGCACAACTAACCCTTTTTACAGGAGCAAGTTCAAAATCAAAGGTAGCAACCATTGCATCATTCAGGGTGTGTCGAGTACTCACAAAGCACAAAAAAACGTTTCAGGATGGAGAAATATTCAAAGAGGCTTTTTTAGAAGCAGCAGAATCGTTGTTTGAAAATTTAAAAAACAAGTCTGAAATAAGGAAGTTCAGTTATCAAGAAACACTGTTATGAGGCACTGTGAATTTATGGCTGAGGATTTGAGTGAACACTTGAATAAAGACATACGTGAGTGTGTATTCTTTTCATTGCAGTTTGATGAATCTACTGATGTGGTCGATACATCACAACTGTGCATTTTCATTAGAATGGTGTTTAAAGATATGAGCACAAAAGAGGAATTACTGAAGATTCTACCATTAAAAGGAAAAATCAAGGTGAAGACATTTTTCAGACTTTCAGTGGTTTTGTCAATAAGACACAGTTGCCAGTAAGTAAGCTCGTATCAATGACAACTGATGGGGCACCTGCAATGGCTGGTCGAATCAGTGGGTTCATTGCCCTTTGCAGGGGTGCCGATAGATTTCCTGACTTCTTTAATCATTATTGCGTCATTCATCAACAGGCACTTTGTGGTAAAATGTTGAATATGACAGTAGTCATGGACATTTCTCTCAAGATTGTGAATTCAATTCCGGCCAGAAGTCTTCAGAGACGACTGTTCCGAAGTCAGCTAGAAGAAAGTGAAGCAGAGCACTCTGACCTGTTGTTGCATGCCGATGTCAGGTGGTTAAGCAGAGGTAAATTTCTCCAGAGATTTAGAAATCTGCTGCCTAAAATAAAAGTGTTTTTGGCTTCAAAAGATCGACCTTCTCATTCTTCTGATCACACCCAGTTTTTGGACAACGAAGAGTGGTTGTTGGATTTAGCATTTTTAGTTGACATGACTGGTATGCTGAATGAACTAAACTTAGATCTGCAAGGAAAAGATAAAACTACAGTTGACATGATTAGTGCTGTCCAAGAATATACCGACTGTGAACTGACTGTCATCAAAGGAATTTAAGATGTCATTAGTAAAGGATAGCAGAGCACTCTCATTCGACCTTCTAGCTCTAAATCCAAACTGGTAGTCTGTAAAGATGTTATTGGTATTGCAGAAGGAATTTAGTCTATTACATGCTAGCTTTTCTAGTATCTTACTCAAGGCTGGGAGGACTGATATGGGGCGGTAATTCTTGAAGAGACCTTTGTCCCCAGATTTTTTATATGCCGGGTGGACTTTAGCAATTTTCAGTTTATCAGGAGACACCACTAGTGAAGGAGGAGTTACAAATGTGGAGGAGAACAGGTAGTAATAAGTGGGCCACTTTCTTAATGATGCTCTTCGGTATATTGTCTTCGCCTGCTGCTGCATCTTTGGACATTTTTATGATGGCCAGTAATTCATCTGCTGTGACAGGGGATAAGAATAGTTCATTTTACTGTCTGTTTTACAGGTAGGCTCTAAATTCCTCATGGTGATCAGGGATACTCTCTGCAAGATTTTTGCCAACATTAATAAAATATTCATTGAAATGGTTGGCAATGAGGGGGGCTTCCATTATAACTGAATCGTTTATCATAAAAGCTGAGTCGGGGTCGAAGGCTGAGTGTTCCTGTTCTGAATAAAATTTATGACATTCCAGGTTTTCTTTCTGTTGCCTGATGCTGACTGGAGATTATTTGTATAATAGTTATGTCTGGCATTTCTAACTGCTTGTGTTACTCTATTTCTGATACTTTGGTAAGCATCACCGAAAGTTATGGGTCTTTTTGCAAATTTCCTTTGCAGTTTGTGTTTTTCCTTTATCATCTTAATTTTGCTTGTGATATAGGGTTTGGAAATGGATACAGTTTCACTGACTTAGTCTTGAGCGGGAATCATTTATCAAAGCAAGCATTGAAGATGCAAGAGAAGTTGCTGCTGTTCACGTTAGGGTTGTTGGAGGCATAGACAAGATCCCAGTTGGCATTCATTAGGTTGTTTTCAAAAAGGAGCATGTTGTCGGCGCAGTAGTCTCTGTATTGAATTGAGACTCTACTAGACCTTACAGGCTGTTTTATACATGGCAAAAACTGGGAAGTGATCTGAGATATTGTTATAAATACAGTAATTCCACTTGCTAGGTCGTTAGGAGTGTTGCTAGTCCAGATATGATCTATCACAGTGGCAGAGGTGGCAGTTACTCTAGTGGGTTTGGTTATAGTGTTGAAAAAGAGTTTAGAATGACAGGTAGCAAGAAGGTCTAATACTGAGGTGTCGGTTTCTGATTTTAATAGATCAAGGTTGAAATCTCCTGTGATGTAGCAGTCTTTCCTCTCTGAACTTATGATAGAGATAAGCTCTGAAAATTTATCAAGAAAATTCCTTACATTAGTGTGGGGTCTTCTGTAGATTATTCCTACTAGGATATTTCGTGTGTCGTTACGTAATTCAATGAAAACACTCTCCATGTACTCCTCCTGAACCTTTAAATCATCTCTTACAGAAGTGATATACTTGATATCAACATATAGGGCGACACCACCACTGTCGTGACGTGTTGACGCAATGTCTATTATAATTAGGAATGTTATACAAATGGTCAATATCGTTAGTGAGTTTGGTCTCACAGAATCCAAGTACATCAAATTTGTGAGCAATAGAAGATAAACACTGATCTAAAAAGGTATCTAGATGAAGGGGAATACAGTACTGCTGATGTTATGGCTAATCAAGGAGAAGGAATGAGGTAGTAGGAGACTAGAACTAAACTCGGGGGAGTCAGGAAAGTAATAGTTACAGCAAGGGTTGGTGTAACCCAGTGAGTTTTGTAGAAAGACATCAGGATTGATATGAGGGAGTATTGTGTCGACACCATGGGTAAATGGGGTGTAACACATACGATCTAGCACATCTAAGGGAATGACACTAGTACTGTATCATTATTGTGGGGACATTGATACTGATTAAGGAACAGTAAAAACTCAGGGTCACTGAGGTGTGAAAAAGAAAGATCTAACATTATAATAGTGGGGGGGTAACGTACTCACAAGTGCTACAACCAACAGAATTAGGATGACTGTTGAGGATGATTCCCAGATGGAGTGGGAGGTGCTCCTGTCACTCGGGTTTGAGGGTTGCTGGTTTCCACCACAGAGAGTAGACGTGTAGTACTTGAGTTGGCCGACAGGGGGGGGAACTCCGCAAGTGATAGCGACAGTGGCTGGTTCCCCCTCGGTAGGGAGGGGGGTTCTCGAGGGGCTTGGGGGGGTTGGTACAGCGGGTAGGTGAGTGGGTGGGTGTCTACTTGCCCAATCCCTCACAACAAGAGTTTTATGATTGAACGTCACATGTTTCCCTTGTTTCCTGGCTTCTTTAAACAGGTCCATTTTCTGTAGACGGGCTTTAGTCGTATCTGGGCAGAGATCCTCGTTGACGAAGATAGGGGTGCCTTTCAGTTTACTGCTTTGATAAAACACTTTGTCCCGGTCAGAGGGGGTCGAGAATTTTGCTATGATGTCGCGGGGACAGGAGTTGGGTTCCCGACGTGTTGAACAGTCAAACTTTACTTCAGGAAGTTGAAAATGTTCATTCAGCAAGCGTGAATGGTCGTAAGTCGGAACTGCAAAAAGTAATACATATAAAATCTAAAACAAAATACGAATTACCTTACATAAGAATCTTCATTTCGGTTAACGAATTCCTCACAAAATCATGTCAACATGTTTTCGCTTGCTCACCAGCTGGAATATTAGTCTGCCAATACAGTAATCGGTTCTTGGGCTTAAATTCGTTCCCATTTGAGTAAATATCAAGAAGGTTGTACTATTCAATAATTTTCCAAGTTTTATATTAAAATTTTTAGTCATTTTAAAACTTATTTAACATAATTGGAGTACAGGAAACTAGTTTTTGGTGTGCCAATCAGCCATTTGACTCACCCACAAAGGCGTCAGTTTGTATCTCTGTTCAGTGGAGGTAACATCTTGCTTGTGGCTCTCTTGGAACATAAACTATTTTTACATTTTTACAGTACAATCATTGGTCATTCTGAAATTTATTTAACATATTGATAATATATAGCGCAGTGCATTGTTGATTTAAATAAAATAATCTTTATTTACAGCAATTAAACTAAAAATTTTAGTGCTGATATTGTTATTGAATCCAGCATGGGTCCAAAGAAATCCAGGTAAAACAGGAAATAATAAAGAAACACGAACAAGGCATTAGAACAAATGTGCTTAGTAAAGACTATGGCATGTCGGCATCAACTGTGTCGACAATTCTTGCACAGAAAGACAAGTTTAAAGAAGTGAAAGTGAGAGACAAATCTACCAGAGTGTTTAAAGGTAGATACATTACTTAATTACAGAAACAGAGAGGTTACTTCTCATTTGGATTAAGTAAAAACAAATGAAGGAGATTCAATTGCAACAGAATTTATTTGTGAAAGAGCCAGGGAAATTTACGAACATTTGAAGGAAGAGCAACCTGGTTCTTCTGGCACCGAGTTTGAAGAGTTTAGGGCCAGCAAGGACTGGTTCGAAAAATTAAAGAAAAGAAGTGACATTTTCAGTGTTATTAGGCATGGTGAGGCTGCCAGTGCAGATAAAGAAGGAGCAGCAAAATTTGTAGTGAACTTTAAGGAACTGGTGGAGGAAAAAACTTATCTTCCACAGCAAATGTTCAATGTGGAAAAAACTGGGCTGTTCTGGAAGAAAATGCCCAAAAGGAGAATCCTCACCAGAGATGAAGCCTCTGTACCTGGGCATAAACCCATGAAAGACTGTCTCACTCTATTGCTTGATGCCAATGTTTCAGGGGATTTCCGACTGAAGCCTATGCTTGTCTACCACTCTGAAAACCCCAGGGTGTTCAACCAACAAAAGGTGGTAAGAGGAAAGCTTGGAGTTTATTGGAAATCCAACTGTAAGGCATGGGTGACAAGACAGCGCTTTAATGAATGGGCTGTTGAGGTGTTTTGCCCTTCTGTGAAGAGCTACCTAACCACCAATAAACTCCCTTTAAAGGCTCTTCTCCTTATGGATAATGCTCCTGGTCATGACCCTGAACTTGCCAGCACTTTGGAGGCTCGATTTGACTTTGTCAAAGTGTAGTTTTTGCCTCCCAACACTACATCAATTATACAGCCAATGAACCAGAATGTGATCAGCATCTTCAAGAGGCTGGACATGAAGAAAATGTTCAGGAGGTGTTATCAGGCAACTTCCACTGATCCTGAACTAACACTGGCACAGTTCTGGAAGACACAATTTAACATCCTGGAGGCTGTAAAATTGATTGTGTCATCATGGCAGGAAGTCTCCATTAGATCCCTAAATTCTGCATGGAAAGCACTGTGGCCATCAGCAGTCCATGATTTTGAGGGATTTGAGGAAGACGCAGAGATGGACAAGGAGATTGTGTCCATTGGTCAGTCAATGGGCCTCGAAGTGGAGGAGGAGGATGTGGAAGAGCTTGTGATGTCTCATGAGCAGGAACTTACTCCTGAAGACTTGCAGCAACTGGATGAGATGCTAGAAGCTGACAGTGGTGAGGAGGAAACGGAAAGTGATGACCATGTGTTCTTCAGATTTGAAAGATGTTGTTCACTACTGGGAGAAGTTCAGGAAACTGGCTTCAAGGCACCCTGATGTGGAAACAACAGAACCTATTTTGTGTAATGTTGAGGACAAAGTGGTCTCCTTCTTCAAAAATCAGTTAATGATGAGGAGGAGAAATGCCCCACAAACAAAAATTGACACATTCTTCTCTAAGAGGCAGCGGGAGAAAGATGCTACCCCTCAGTCTTCCACTTCAAAAAGGAGAGAGGATTTTCCTGCTGGAGAATCTGTCAGTCCAGAGGTTCCAAGAAGCAGTAAAATGCTTCTCCTCCACCCCTACTTCCTTCTTTTCTCCCTTCTCCTCCTCCACCTCCCACTTCAAATACACATCAGCATCATCAACCAGGAGCCTTCTACATACACAACTCAAAGTAAGTGTACTTTACTGCATTTTTTTTTTACTTTATGTAATTTTCGGTGAGCTGGAACCAATTACCCAAAATCCCATTGAAACAATGGTTTCGGTTAACGAGCAACCTTCTGGAACGAATCGTGTTCATTAACCGAGGGACCACTGTACAGTACAGTAAAAGTAATGAATAATGAAGAATGGCTACAGTGTTACTGTGCACTTACCTTTACTGTAGTCAGCCGAGTGCACACGGGGCCCCCATAATTTTCTATTTACAGGTATACATGGAGACTACAGTGGTCCCTCGGTTAACAAACACAATTCGTTCCAGAGGGTCGTTCGTTAACCGAAAATTTTGTTAACCGAATCCATTGATTCAATTGGATATTGGGTAATTGGTTCCAGCTCACCAAAAGTACATACAAAGTAAAAAAAAAAAAAAAAAATGAAGTAAAGTACAGTTACTTTGAGGTGTGTATGTAGAAGGCTCCTGGTTGATGATGATGATGGGAATCAGAAGTGGGGTGGAGGAGAAGGGAGAAAAGAAGGAAGTGGTATGGAGGAAAAATCACCTTTCTTTGGACCCATGCTTCATGCCTCATTTCACCAATAAAATTTTAAGTGCACTAGGTATTAAGGTGTTATTCAAGATTATTTTCTTTAAATCAACATTGCACTGCGCTATATACCTGTACAGTCGGCCCTTAACATACGCGGGGGTTAGGTAACAGAGATTCCCGTGAATGTTAAAAATCTGTGTACTTTTGCTGCCCTCCCCCCTAAAAAACCCTTGGCCCCCCATGTCCTTATTTACCGTATATACCTGTGTGTAGTTCGAGTTTTTAAGACCAAATTATTTGGCAAAAAATTGGGGGTCGACCTCTAAACGGGTAATAGTTTCGATAGGTTGAAAAATATTTACCATTAACTACCAGTAAACAATGGAAACGACGCACCAACGCACCACCAGCTGTGAGTTTCAGTACAGTTGCCAAGGCAGATCTCTTGCGTCATCATAGCAAGCCCAAAGTAGCCAAATGCATGGTATGGTATGCCCAGGACGAGGTAAAACATAAAGTATTAATTTTTTATTTTTAAAGTTTATTTATAGATACTGTACATACATTTTTTTTCATTACATTTGAAACATTAATCTTTGTTAATTAAATTTGAAACAAAAGAAAACTATGATACAGGTTGTACCTCTCTAGTCCGGCAACCTCGGAACCTGACCGGTGCCGGACCATGGAAATTCACCCTTTTCCTGGATAGATAGTGACTTGTGCTTATGCCTGGAAGCACTAGCACCACTTTCTCTGCGTCATGGTCTCTTTGAAGACATATTGAAGGGTTAAATGTCGTATAGTAGCTTCTCAAATTCCGCGAGTTTTTAATTCTTAACGTATTTTATTGGAACACACAAAAAAATAAATAAATAAAAATGTTGACGGCGGAAACTTGAATTTCGACGGGTTTGAACGGCCTGCCAACGTGCAGACGATGTGCATAATCGTGTAAACAGCGTCATTTCTCTTACGTACAAAAGATTCATTATTGTTTATTACTGAATGTCATTTTTATTGAATTAATGTTCATGTGTGCAAAATGAGCAATACAATTCATTAATAATACGTAGAATATTAAAACACACGAGGAAATGACACAGCATTGTTTTCGTTGATTACAAAACCAGTGACTGACTGGTTCTACATATAAAACTGAAGAAAATAAGACCTTGGTTGTAGCTGTAGTAAAATTAATATGGTTGTTTTAAGTAATATTATTTAATGTTAATAAATGGAACAATAGAAGTAGCGAACGATAATGGTAAAGAAAAAGAGAGATCGCATATGTAAGTGCGCATGCGCACACGTGAAAACATATCATCATTACTTTACATAAGAATATGAAAGCTACACTTATTTACTGTTCATATATATTTTAATTAATGTTTCTGAATTTGTTTTTATTGAATTAATGTACGTGTGTGCAAAATTAACAATACAGGTAGTCATCGACTTACGACCTAGATTGGTTACGGCCGCCCGGTCGTAAGTTGATCTGGTCGTAAGTCGGCCTATGTTATAATTACCTTACGTATATTATAATGTGTAATGATAATATAATCATCTTTAAGTCATATTTTATCAACATTTTCTTTGTTCATTATTGTTACGGTCGTCAGGTTTAAGTAAATCACTGCATACTACAGTACAATTTAATTACCTTACGTATATTATAATGTGTAATGATAATATAATCATCTTTAAGTCATATTTTATCAACATTTTCTTTGTTCATTATTGTTACGGTCGTCAGGTTTAAGTAAATCACTGCATACTACAGTACAATTGGTTTATTATTTACACAACATACAAAAAAAAAAATACAGGTGCAAAACATATAAAACATTTTAGTTGCAAAACATACAAACACATACAAACATACAAAAAACATCTTATTGGCCGCTGGTGCTTGGCTGTGGATCGTCGGGGTCGTCAGCTGGGGCAGCCTTTGGGGTAGCCGGAGGAGTTGTTTTTTTCATGAACATGGTGAGCTTTGTCTGAATTGTTCGTTTCTTCTTCTCCTCGTAAATTTCTTGATACGGACGAAACGAATTGCGTGCCATCCGCTCAATCCTTGCAAATCGTTCGATGTTTGGGTCCATTCCTTCAAAAGTATGAACATAGCGCTTAACACATTTTTTCCAGATGCCATTCATGCACTTCTCCGTCACAGCCTCCCAGGCGTTTGCCAGATTCTTGATACCCTTAAGAATGTTGTACTGTTTCCAAAAGTCACGCAACGATAGTTCTGGGTCGGCATCTATAGCGTCTATGGCTTGGGCAAAGGTGGTTCAGAGATATATAGCCTTGAAAGTAGCAATTGAACCTTGGTCCATAGGCTGCAAAATTGAAGTCGTGTTTGGCGGCAAAAAAACCACTTTCACGTCGCGATGAATATCTGATAGATGAGGTGGATGTCCAGGCGCATTATCCAGTAGCAATAAAATCTTGAAAGGAATTTCTTTCGTCAAACAATATTCACGAACTTGAGGAATAAAACAATTTATAAACCAGTCTTCAAACAGTGCCTGTGTCATCCATGCTTTACGGTTAGAACGAAAGTAAACGGGCAGCGTGTGCTTGTTTACATTTTTCAACGCCCGCGGGTTTTCTGAATGGAAGATTAGGAAAGGCTTCAGCTTAAACCCCGCGATGTTCCCGCCAAGCAGCAGAGTAAGTCTATCCTTAAATGCTTTAAATCCAGACATGCTTTTGGCTTCTTTTTGGATGTAAGTGCGTTCTGGCATCCGTTTCCAATACAATCCCGTTTCATCCACATTAAATATCTGCTCTGCTAGATATCCCTCGTCCGTAATTAATTCATCCAGACTGTCAACAAACTTGCGTGCTCCTTCCTCGTCTGCACTCGCTGCTTCCCCAGTCACTCGAACATTATGAAATTGAAATCTTTTCTTGAATCTCTTGAACCAGCCAGTACTTGCTGCAAATTCTTGATTGTAGTCTTCTCCGGCGCGCTCCTTCAAAGTCTGAAATAGACTTCTAGCCTTCGTCTGCACAGTAAAAAGGCTTAACGGTGTCTGTTTCTGGATCTGATCTTCCATCCAAATGTAAAGTAATTTCTCCATTTCGTGGAGAGGCCCAGTCCGTAGCTTCGTTATAACTGTCGCTTGCATGGGTGCAGAACCTTTCACAGCTTCACGAATCCTTTCTTTATCCTTCAAAATCGTCGACACAGTAGAGTGTGATAGCGTCAGATCACGTGCAATCACATTCACTTTCTTACCCCCTTCGTGCTGTTTAATCACCATCATTTTAGTGTTTAAATCAATGGCCTTTCTTTGCTTCTTGGGGGGGTGGTGGTTCAAGAAAAATTTCCAAGACAAAAGAAAGGCACAAGGCAAACAGACACGGAGGGAAGTGTGCTGTACCAGCGAGCGTGTTTGTAATTGAGCGCGGGGATGCGCGCGGCTCCAGCTCCCGGCAGCGCCAGGAGGCTGGGGCCAAAACTGTCGTACCGCCGGTCGTAAAGTCGAACAGACGTAAGTCGCATAGGTCGTAAGTCGACGACGACGACGACGACTGCCGGCATTGTTTCTGTTAAAGCTTACAAAACCAGTGACTCATTGGTTCTACATATAAAACTGAAGAAAATAAGACCCTGAGTTTAGCTGTAGTAAAATTAATGTAAAAAATGAATATGGTTGCTTGAAGTACCTGTAATGTTATTAATGTTAATAAATGGAACAATATAAGTAGCTAACCATTAATGGTAAAAAAAAGTGAGTGCTCGTATGTAAGTGCACACATGTGAAAATATATCGTCATTACTCTACATAAGAATATGAAAGCAAAACTTATTTACTGCTCATATATATTGAAGGGTTAAATGTTGTACTCTGTATAGACAAGCAGAGAGAGAGAGAGCAGCCGAACTGCCGGATGTAAACAAACCTTAATTTCCCGCGGCTTTTTTTTTTTTTTAAGGGGATTAGCCCACCCGGGCATAGGTCACTGACCCACATTGGGGCCTGAGGGGCAAAAATTTAATACTCCTGTAATAATTATAATTCATATAAGAACAAAAAAAAACAAAAAAAAAATGCCTATCTACCTATTGGACAAACTAAAATTGTATTACCCCGCCTAACGTGGTTTCACTTAAAGCATTTTTTCATATACGCGGTGCCTCGCCAGAGCTGAACTTTCACTTAACACGGATTTTTTCCACATATAAGCGGTGAGTGTCCAGCTCGAGACGCTATTTTTAGATTTGCCCCACCCGCCACCCTGCCTGATTGCCTGTTTTAGCTCATAAAATTCATACAAATTACCCGGCCAGAATATAATTTACATTGCTGGAATTCATATAATTTGGTGATCATTTTGAATATAAACATCATATATTTTGCATTAGACATACAAATTTTAGATTAAATGTTTTCTCTAAGTAAATATGTTATCCTTTGTGCAAAATATGCTGTATGATATTTATATTCAAAATATTCCTGGTCTTACAAGGAATCCAGTAATGTCAATTATATTATCCTAACTTTAGCTTGAGGTATTATTTATTACTAAAGTTAAATATTCTGGTTTTCCCACACATCTCCTTGGGACGGTTGGTGGGGGGTGGGGGGGAGGGAGGGACCGACCGACCATCTGTTACCCTGTGAAGAATATTTTTTTTTTTTTATTAACTGAAGATATTTGTTTTAGCTCATAAAATTCATACAAATTACCCGGCCAGAATATAATTTATATTGCTGGAATTCATATAATTTGGTGATCATTTTGAATATAACATCATATATTTTGCATTACACATACAGATTTTAGATAAAATAATTTCTCTGAGTAACTATGTTATCTTTTGTGCAAAATATATGACATATATATTCAAAATATTCCTGGTCTTACAAGGAATCCAGCAATGTCAATTGTATCATCCTAACTTTACTTAAAGGTATTATTTATTAAAATTTAGTGGTTTTCCCCCAAAAATTTCTCAGAGAGGGAAGAGCCAGCAGTGTAGTGTGAGAAGAGGGGGAGGGAGTTGAGTCCATTATTTGAATGGACATTAACTTGGCGACTGTATTTCTCTATTTCTCTTAAGTATTAATTGTGTGCATGTACCATCATAAAATTAAGATGTTATTTTTACTACAACATAGTTATGTGTCGTCAAAAAGTGGAGTTTGGGGGTCGGGCCGGTTTCTATTGGAATTAATCCCATATGTTCTGTTGTTCACTTAACGCGGAATTCACTAAACGCGGGACCCTCTGGGTTCTATTGACCGCGTTAAGTGGGGTACAACTGTGTGTGTATATATATGTGTATATATATATATGTCTATATATATATATATATATATATATATATATATATATATACAGTTGTACCCCACTTAACGCGGTCAATAGAACCCAGAGGGTCCCGCGTTTAGTGAATTCCGCGTTAAGTGAACAACAGAACATATGGGATTAATTCCAATAGAAACCGGCCCGACCCCCAAACTCCACTTTTTGACGACACATAACTATGTTGTAGTAAAAATTTTATCTTAATTTTATGATGGTATAAAAAACAAGTAATATAGAAGAGGTTAGGTTAGGAAAAATAAAGGTTAACATAGGAAAAATAAAGGTTAGGTTAGAAAACTAAAACTTAGGTGGAACACTTACGGTAGTAGAAGAGATGGGTCGGCGTACGGGGATGGAGGCTGGTTCTGAGGCAGAGGGCAGGCTACTGGCCCTCAGGTGAGTCACTATCACTGTCACCCACAGTTGTTATGGCCTCCCTGACAAATCCCTCAAAGTCATCTTCACTGTCTCTACCTCTGTCACTATCACTGGCTTGGGCTGGCTGTGGTGGGTTGCGGGCGAAGAACTCGGTTATGCTTTTTTGATACACTGTGATGTACGGCTCCATAGCCTGCACCAGCCGGGTATGGAAGACTTCATAGCGGTCATCTTCATTGTCGCGGGAAAGGAAGGACTTCATTTTCTCTGCACACTCTATGGCACACTTAATATCACTATGACTTAAACTGTGTTCTTCGGAGAATGATGCACCTTCTTCCTCCTCTTCACTGACGTGATCTTCTTCCAACATCTCGTCGGCAGTCACTTCAGGATCTCTGATCACCTCCAGGATGTCTTCGTTGGTGGTCTCGGAGAAGCCTTCAGCTGTAATGTTGAGCGCAGCTTCTCTGGCAAGGTCCACTGCTACTGCAACAGTCTGAACCTCACCAGTCACAGGTTCACTCCTCTTCTCAGCTGGTATGCCATGCAACACATGTCTCCATGCGTGACCAATCATAGCAATAGTCAGCAGATCCCATGCCTCCACCAAGAAGTCTACAGCTTGTTTGACGTTAAACTTCTTCCAAAATTGTTTGACGAGAAGTTCTTGAGCCGCCACCTCTTGTTCCTTGTCCTCGTCGTTTTACTCTCGCTGTCGGTGTCACCCAGCATACGCAACTCATCCTTGGTGTTGGTACAGTCGTTCAGGAGCTTGAACTTCTTTGCAGAGTACGCAGCTTTCACATTGCAATTCAACTCCTGGTCCATGGGCTGGTTTAATGACGTAGTGTTGGGAGGAAGGAAGACCACTTTTACGTTGGGGTGACGATCCATAAGTAGGGGCGAGTGTCCAGGTGCATTGTCAAGGAGCAACAAAATATTAAATGGAGCATTCTGTTGCTCGCAGAATTTCTTCACGTCAGGAACAAAACAGTTGTCAAACCAGAAAAGGGACAGAGAAGAGGACATCCACGCCTTATGTGCGGTTAGCCAGTGGACATTAAGCTTGTTCATGTCCATATTCTTGTAGGCGTGCGGCTTGCGGGCTGTGTGAATCACCAATAACTTTGGTTTACAGGTACCGGAGGCATTGGTGGAAAACAGGACGGTGATGCGTTCCTTCTGCATCTTCCGGCCCCGAATCTTGCTGGCATTCTTTACAACAAAGGTCTTGGACGGTAGCTTTTTCCAGAAAAGACCAGATTCGTCCATGTTAAACACCTGGTCGTCGGTGTACTGTCCTTCCTCCATAATCTCACGTAAGAACGGAGGAAAATCTCTAGCCGCCACACGGTCAGCACTCGCTTCCTCACCACCAATGTTGATGTTGGTGATCTTGTTCCTCTTCTTAAACCTATGCAGTCAACCAGAGGAAGCATTGAAGGGTTTGGGCTCTGCAATTCCCAGCTTACATGACACTGCTGCGTATAGCTCACGTGCGAACTCCTGCACTGAGCGCGTGTCCACCGTCATGTTGCGCCGCGCCTGACGAATCAAATAACTCACCAGCAAATTTTCCACTTTTGCCAGCACCCTGTTCTGGCAATACCTGATCGATGAAGCACCAACAGACTTTGTGATTTTCATGTGCTCTTTGATCTTGGCTGCATCCTTCTTGATCGTGCGAATCGTAGATTCGTTGACGCCATGCTGGCGCGCGAGATCAACTTGCCGTGTTCCTTTCTCCAAATCTTGAATGATCTGGTACTTCACCTCGTAGCTTAAGGAACGTCGTGTCTTCTTTGGCTTAGTGCCGCTGGGTCCAGGTAAGGAAAGGTCTCTCTCTGGTGGCGGTGGTGGTCCGGTGGAAGCCATTTTACGGAACAATGGATGCGCATTTACACGGTGTGGCCTTGAGGGATGAAACTGCCGCGGCTAGGTCAAGCGTCGTCTTTCCTCCCTCCCTCCCTCCCCCGGGTGGGCACTGTATGTATATTATGTATGCTGGATTATATATCATGTATGTATATTATGTATGTGCTCCATTTATGTATTATTTATTCAGCCTAGCTAGCAGAGTGTGGCAATGTTATTACCATATCCCACACGCTTAAATAATGTGCCTGGCGACGTATGGAAGCTGCTAATGTATCACTTGCCATACGTCGCCTATAGCAGTTGAACAAGGAGCCTAGCCAGGGAGACCGCTGCTCTCCTTTGTGTACATACTCTTATCCAGTAAACCGAACCTACAAAACTATACAGGTGTTTGTGTTCTCTCCAGGTGTTGATTGTATGTAGAAGTCCGCGTGCTTTATTGGGCTAATGAAATATATATGGATCCTCGTGTTTCGAAGCCGGATTTGGTAAAACGTTACTCTGACCACCTAAGTGGTGCGGGTGGTCCCCATTAGAGGTTCACGGCGCCATAAGCTCGTTGAACAGGCTTTGTGTGAAAAATAACAAAGTCTAGGACTGCTTTTAGCATCCTGGTGGTCCAGCGGTTAGCGTTCCCCGGTCACAGTCATAGGCTTGTGGGCCGTGGGTTCGAATCCTGGCGGGTTGAGGTGTTGATTGTATGTAGAAGTCCGTGTGCTTTATTGGGCTAATGAAATATATATGGATCCTCGTGTTTCGAAGCCGGATTTGGTAAAACGTTACTCTGACCACCTAAGTGGTGCGGGTGGTCCCCATTAGAGGTTCACGGCGCCATAAGCTCGTTGAACAGGCTTTGTGTGAAATATAACAAAGTCTAGGACTCCTTTTAGCATCCTGGTGGTCCAGCGGTTAGCGTTCCCCGGTCACAGTCATAGGCTTGTGGGCCGTGGGTTCGAATCCTGGCGGGTTGAGGTGTTGATTATATATATATATATATATATATATATATATATATATATATATATATATATATATATATATATATATATATATATATATATATATATATGCAAGTAAATCACTGTAGGTGCGCGTGATCTAGGTATATGCTGATAACCACAAGGAAAGAAGAAAACACGAAGTTCCCAAGCGCTTTCGTGTAATTCCCATCTTCAGGGGTGTGTACAGACTGTGTGCACTCACCCCTGAAGATGTGAATTACACGAAAGCGCTTGGGAACTTCGTGTTTTCTTCTTTCCTGGTGGTTAACAGCATATATATATATATATATGTCTATATATATATATATATATATATATATATATATATATATATATATATATATATATATATATATATATATATATATATATATAAATACATATATATATATATATGTATATGTATATGTATATACAGTTGTACCCCACTTAACGCGGTCAATAGAACCCAGAGGGTCCCGCGTTTAGTGAATTCCGCGTTAAGTGAACAACAGAACATATGGGATTAATTCCAATAGAAACCGGCCCGACCCCCAAACTCCACTTTTTGACGACACATAACTATGTTGTAGTAAAAATAACATCTTAATTTTATGATGGCACATGCACACAATTAATACTTAGGAGAAATAGAGAAATACAGTCGCCAATTTAATGTCCATTCAAATAATGGACTCAACTCCCTCCCCCTCTTCTCACACTACACTGCTGGCTCTTCCCTCTCTGAGAAATTTTTGGGGGAAAACCACTAGATTTTAATAAATAATACCTCAAACTAGAGTTAGGATAATACAATTGACATTGCTGGATTCCTTGTAAGACCAGGAATATTTTGAATATAAATGTCATATATTTTGCACAAAAGATAACATAGTTACTCAGAGAAAACATTTTATCTAAAATTTGTATGTCTAATGCAAAATATATGATGTTTAAATTCAAAATGATCACCAAATTATAAGAATTCCAGCAATGTAAATTAAATTCTGGCCGGGTAATTTGTATGAATTTTATGAGCTAAAACAAATATCTTCAGTTAATAATAAAAAAAAAATATTCTTCACGACACTATCTGTCAATCAAAGTACCCCACCTTGCCTCCCCCCCTCTTCCAACCGCGCGGTCAGTCCCAACCCTCCCCCCCACCCCCAACCAATCCTCCCTTCAAGAGATGTTGGGTGAAAAAAATAAATTTTAACATTTTGTATTAAATAATACCTCAGATTAAAGTTAGGATAATATAATTGACATTGCTGGATTCCTTGTAAGACCAGGAATATTTTGAATATAAATGTCATATATTTTGCACAAAAGAGAACATATCTACTCAGAGAAAACATTTTATCTAAAATTTGTATCTCTATTGCAAAATATATGATGTTTATATTCAAAATGATCACCAAATTATAAGAATTCCAGCAATGTAAATTATATTCTGGCTGGGTAATTTGTATGAATTTTATGAGCTAAAACAGGCAGTCAGGCAGGGTGGGGCAAATCTAAAAATAGCGTCTCGAGCCGGACACTCACCGCGTATATGTGGAAAAAATCCGTGTTAAGGGAAAGTTCAGCTCTGGCGAGGCACCGCGTATATGAAAAAACACGTTAAGTAAAACCGCGTTAGGCGGGGTAATACTGTGTGTGTGTGTGTGTGTATATATATATACATATATATATATATATATATATATATATATATATATATATATATATATATATATATATATAATCAATAACCTCACCAGCAAGGAATCGAACCCTCGACCTACTGGGTGTGACTAGGGAACGCTTACCGGCTAGGTTGTTGATTATATGTTCAAAGTCCGCGTGTTAAATGGACTAAAAATGAAGTATATGTATATATATATATATATATATATATATATATACAGTTGGTCCTCTTATTACGCGGTCCCACAATCCGCGTTTCACCGTTAACGCGGTGCCTTGCCAGAACCTAACATCCTTACATTCCGCGGTCGTTTCCGCCATTGCGCGGAGAGTGTCCGGCGCGACGCTATTTTTAGATTTTCCCCACGCGCCACCCATGCGCCCGCCTGCCTGCCCGCCTCTCCCTCCTCTTCCTCCTCCTCCCTCCGCTTGGGCAAGCGGCGCGGTAAGGTTGCGCAGTGTGTGTCTTTGTTGCGTTATCACTGACGCCATATGACGTATCAGACCTTTGATTGGCCATGCATCCCTACCCCCTCTGCCGCTAGCTGTAATTGGCTCAAAGTATTATGACGTGTCTGTAGATATATGAGACGAATATGCTGTAATATGTAACTGTACTATTTACCATTATTGATTCAGGTCTCTGTATTATATGTTATAATCATACCCTCTTTTGTCACTGAGTGTAGTTCAGACTTTGAGCACATGCGCGCTGTACGCGCATGCGCAGATGGAGATACCCAGAGAGAGATTCCACGACAGGACGCTGTTTACCCTGTCTTAACTCCTTTTGTGTGTTTGTCCCAGAAATAGAACTTACGAACTTGACACCAGTGTGTTTCCTTTATCCCTGACTGGAAGCATCATCTGAGTCTCCCACAGTGTCCACACGGGGGAGGGAGGGAGGGAGGGAGGAGAGACGACGCTTGACCTAGCCACAGCAGTTTCATCCCTCAAGGCCACTCCGTGTAAACGCGCATCCATTGTTCCGTAAAATGGCTTCCGCCGGACCACCACCCCCAGAGAAAAACCTTTCCTTACCTGGACCCAGCGGCACTAAACCAAAGAAGACACGACGTTCCTTAAGCTACGAGGTGAAGTATACCATCATCCAAGAGTTGGAGAAAGGAACAAGGCAGGTTGATTTGGCGCGCCAGCATGGCGTGAACGAATCTACGATCCGGACTATAAAGAAGGATTCAGCCAAGATAAAGGAGCACATGAAGATCACAAAGTCTACAGGTGCTTCTATGATCAAGTATTTTCACAACCAGGTGCTTCTCAAGACAGAAAAATTACTTGTGAGGTACTTGGTGCGTCAGGCGCGACGGAACATGGCGGTCGACACGCGCTCTGTGAAGGACTACGCACGTGAACTGTACATTGCAGTGGCACGAAAGATGGGAATTACAGAGCCCAAACCCTTTAATGCTTCCTCTGGGTGGTTACAGAGGTTTAAGATCCGGAACAACATCACCAATATAAACATTGGTGGTGAAGAAGCGAGTGCTGATCGTGCTGCGGCTCGGGAATTTCCTCCGTTTTTACGTGAGATTATGGAGGAAGGACAGTACACCGACGACCAGGTGTTTAACATGGACGAATCTGGTCTTTTCTGGAGAAAACTACCTTCCAAGTCCTACATTGTGAAGAATGCCAGCAGGATTCGGGGCCGGAAAATGCAGAAGGAACGCATCACCGTCCTGTTTACCACCAATGCCTCCGGTACCTGTAAGCTCAAGTTATCGGTGATCCACACAGCCCGCAAGCCGCACGTCTACAAGAGCATGGACATGACCAAGCTAAATGTCCACTGGCTGACAGCACGTAAGGCATGGATGTTCTCTACACTGTCCCTCTCCTGGTTTGATGACTGTTTTGTTCACGATGTAAAGAAATTCTGTGAGCAACAGAATGTCCCATTTAATATTTTGTTGCTGCTGGACAACGCACCAGGACACTCGCCCCTACTGTTAGATAGTCACCCCAACGTAAAAGTGGTCTTCCTTCCTCCCAACACTACGTCTTTAATCCAGCCCATGGACCAGGAGTTGATTTGCAATGTGAAAGCTGCATTCTCAAGAACAAAATTCCAGCTCCTAAACGACTACACCAACACCAGGGAAGAGTTGCGTGACCTGAGTGACACCACCACCGATAGCAAGAGCGACGAAGATGAGGAACAACGGTTAGAACAGCAAAAAATACTCTTCAAACAATTCTGGAGAGTATTTAACATCAAGAAAGCTGTGGACATCTTGGTGGAGTCATGGGATCAGCTGTCTATTGCTACAATTCGTCACGAATGGAGACATGTGTTGCATGGAATACCAGGTGAGAGGAGGAGTCAATCTGTGACTGGTGAGGTTCAGACTGTTGCAGTAGCAGTGGACCTTGCCAGAGAAGCTGCGCACTGCTACAGTTCTAGGCTTCTCCGAGACAACCAACGACGACATCTTGGAGGTGATCAGAAATCCTGAAGTGACTGCCGACGAGATGTTGGAAGAAGAACACGCCAGTGAAGAGGAGGAAGAAGGTGCGTCATTCTCCGAAGAACACAGTTTAAGTCATAGTGATATTAAGGGTGCCATGGAGTGTGCAGAGAAGATGAAGTCCTTCCTTTCCCGCGACAATGACAATGACCGCTATCAAGTCTTCCATAACCGGCTGGTGCAGGCTATGGAGCCGTACATCAAGGTGTATCACGACAACATCAACGCCAGCCGTTAGCAAAGCATAACAGACTTCTTCGCCCGCAACCCACCACAGCCAGCCCAAGCCAGTGATAGTGACAGTGAAGTTGACTTTGAGGGATTTGTCAGGGAAGCCCTGTCAACTGTAAGTGACAGTGATGATGATTCACCTAGTAATGGTGATTCACCTGAGGGCCAGTAATCTGCCCTCTGCCTCGGAACCAGCCTCCATCCCCGTATGCCGACCCATCTCTTTTACTACCGTAAGTGTTACACAAAAGTTTTAGTTTTCTAACCTAACCTTTATTTTTCCTATGTTAACCTTTATCTTTCCTAACCTAACCTCTTCTATATTACTTGTTTTTCATACCATCATAAAGTTAAGATAAAATTTTTACTACAACATAGTTGTGTGTCGTCAAAAAGTGGAGTTTGGGGATCGGCCTGGACTCCATTTCAATTAATCCCATATGTTATGTTGTTCACTTTACGCGTTCCTCACTTTCCGCGGGACCCTCCGGGTTACATTAACCGCGTAATACGAGGACCAACTGTATATATATATATATATATATATATATATATATATATATATATATATATATATATATATACATACAGTGAACCCTCGTTTTACGTGGTTTCACTTTACGCATTTCTACATTTACGCGGTACCCTGCCAGAACCGGAATTCCCACTTTACGTGGTGCATCTACTCAGATACGCGGGTGAAGTATAATTTTTTTATTTAGCTCATAAAATTCATACAAATTATCCGGCCACAATATTATTTACATTGCAGGAATTCTTACAATTTGATGATCATTTTGAATATAAGCATCATACATTTTGCATTAGACATACAAATTTTAGATCTAATGCAAGTATTTTGTTTACTCAGAGCAAATATGTTATCTTTTGTGCAAAATATATGATGTGTATATTCAAAATATTCCTGGTCTTGCAAGGAATCCAGCAATGTCAATTATATTATCCTAACTTTAGTCTGAGGTATTATTTATTACTAAAAATGTAAATACAGTGACTCCTCGTTTAACGAACACCTCGGTTAACGTAATTTCGATTAACGAACTGCCTTCCATAAGGATCTTCAATTCGGTTAACGAAGTTCTTACGAACCGACCTCAACATGTTTTCGCTTGCACTGACCGGGCAACCAGCTTTAGTATCAGTCCGGCAATACATTAATCGGTTTTAGGGCTTAAATTCCTTACTATTTTAGTAAATATCAAGAAGTTTATACTATTCAATAATTTTAAAAGTTTAACATTCAATTTTTTTGTCATTTTAACAATTATTGAACATAATTGAAGGTAAAGTGACTAGTCTAATGCACGGCATCCAGTCTCTTAACACAGCAAACAGAAGTTAGTCTCTCTCTGTTTTCACTGGAGGTAACATCTTGCTTGAGACTCTCTTCAACTAAACGCTTTTTTTCTGTTTCCAAGCAAATTATTGGTCATTTTGAAATATATTTTACATATTGACAATATATAATGCAATGTAGTGTTGATTTAAAGAAAATAATCTTGAATTTCACCAAGAGAGCTAAAATTTTATGGGTGAAATGGCGCCATGGGGTGACTTCTTCCACCCCGATGCCTTCTCTTCTTCCTTCTCCTCCACCCCCATTCTAAATCCCATCATCATCATCCAGGAGTCTGCTACATACACACCTCAAAGTAAGTGAACTTTTCTACCATTTTTGTTGAATTTAAGAAATTTTCGGTGAGCTGGAACCAATTACCCAAAAACCCATTGAAACAATGGTTTCGGTTAACGAACGACCTTCTGGAACGGATTGAGTTTGTTAACAGAGGGGTCACTGTATACTGTTATAACCCAATTATTTCTCTGGTAGGGAGGGAAGGTGGGGTGAAGGGTAGGGAGGGAAGGTGGGGTGAAGGGTAGGGAGGGAGGGAGGGACCCAGGGAGCAGGTGGAAAGAGGGGGGGAGGTGGGGTATTTTGATTGAGATAGTATTTGGTTAAGTATATTTTGTTTATTTATTGAAGATATTTGTTTTAGCTCATAAAATTCATACAAATTACCCGGCCAGAATATAATTTACATTGCTGGAATTCTTACAATCTGATGATCATTTTGAATATAAACATCATAGATTTTGCATTAGACATACAAATTTTAGATCTAATGTAAGTATTTTGTTTACTCTGAGTAAATATATTATCTTTTGTGCAAAATATATGACATTTATATTCAAAATATTCCTGGTCTTAGAAGGAATCCAGCAATGTCAATTATATTATCCTAACTTTAGTTTGAGGTATTATTTATTACTATACCTTAAAATCTAGTGGTTTTCCCCCAAACAACTCCCAGAGAGGGAAGAGCCAGCAAGTGTGAGAAGAGGAGGAGGGAGTTGAGTCCATTATTTGAATGGACATTAACTTGGCGACTGTATTTCTCAATTTCTCTTAAGTATTAATTGTGTGCATGTACCATCATAAAATTAAGATGTTATTTTTACTAGAACATAGGTATTGTTTCGGAAAAAGTGGAGTTTGGGGGTCAGCCGGTCTCTATTTCATTTAATCCCATATGTTATGTTGTTCACTTTATGCGTTTCTTGCTTTACGCGGGCCTCAGTGGGTTCAATTGACCGTGTAAAGTGAGGGTTCACTGTATATATATATATATATATATATATATATATATATATATATATATATATATATATATATATATATATATACGGTATATATGCTGATAACCACCAGGAAAGAAGAAAACACGAAGTTCCCAAGCGCTTTCGTGTAATTCACATCTTCAGGGGTGAGTACAGACTAGATAGAGTAATGCAAAACAATCCAATGCTCTGTTTGTTCATTTGAGGGATAACAAGCATTGCATTGACTGGGATAATGCCTCCTCAATATTACCATGTAATTCAATTGATAGTAGGAACATCATAGAATCTAGTCTTATTAAACATACCGAAGCATTCAACATGAATTTGAGTAACGGCATGTACAAGCTGGACAACTTTGTAATTAAGAAGATTTGTGATCAGGTGAGAGGGCGGGTCACTGTCCCATCTGACCCAACCACCAACCGTTGTGTGCCATTTAAAGATTAGTAGGGTCATTACCTAATTACCTGACCATTGTGGACCTGGTCTCACCCTCCTGTGTATATATTCATCTTGTTTTGCATTACTCTATCTAGTCTGTACTCACCCCTGAAGATGTGAATTACACGAAAGCGCTTGGGAACTTCGTGTTTTCTTCTTTCCTGGTGGTAATCAGCATATACCTAGATCACGCGCACCTACAGTGATTTACTTGCATATATATATATATATATATATATATATATAATCAACGACCTCACCAGCAAGGAATCGAACCCTCGACCTACTGGGTGTGACTAGGGAACGCTTACCGGCTAGGCCACAAGGACACTAAAAGCAGTTCTAGACTCTGTTATATTTTAGTGTCCTTGTGGCCTAGCCGGTAAGCGTTCCCTAGTCACACCCAGTAGGTCGAGGGTTCGATTCCTTGCTGGTGAGGTCGTTGATCATATGTTCAAAGT
This sequence comes from Homarus gammarus, assembly GCA_958450375.1. Lineage (NCBI taxonomy): Eukaryota > Metazoa > Arthropoda > Malacostraca > Decapoda > Nephropidae > Homarus > Homarus gammarus. Next base: position 154,976 of record CAUDMG010001690.1, read on the forward strand.
CCGCGTGTTAAATGGACTAAAAATGAAATATATATATGTACCTCGCATTTCATACCAGCTGGATTCGGCAAAATGCTACTGACACCACATACGAGGCACGGGCAGTTTCCCAATGAGGTTCACGGCGCCATCAGCTCGATGAACAGGCTTTGTGTGAAATATAACAGAGTCTAGAACTGCTTTTAGTGTCCTTGTGGCCTAGCCGGTAAGCGTTCCCTAGTCACACCCAGTAGGTCGAGGGTTCGATTCCTTGCTGGTGAGGTCGTTGATTATATGTTCAAAGTCCGCGTGTTAAATGGACTAAAAATGAAATATATATATGTACCTCGCGTTTCATACCAGCTGGATTCGGTAAAATGCTACTGACACCACATACGAGGCACGGGCAGTTTCCCAATGAGGTTCACGGCGCCATCAGCTCGATGAACAGGCTTTGTGTGAAATATAACAGAGTCTAGAACTGCTTTTAGTGTCCTTGTGGCCTAGCCGGTAAGCGTTCCCTAGTCACACCCAGTAGGTCGAGGGTTCGATTCCTTGCTGGTGAGGTCGTTGATTATATGTTCAAAGTCCGCGTGTTAAATGGAGTAAAAATGAAATATATATATATATATATATATATATATATATATATATATATATATATATATATATATATATATATATATATATATATATACAGGTTGTACCTCTCTAGTCCGGCATTCTGTGGTCCGGAAACTCCCGTGGTCCGGAACGATTTTAGTTTGTCCAATAGGTAGATAGGCAGCTCTCTTTCTTTTTTTTTCTTTTTTTTTTTTTTTTTTTTTTTTATATATGAATTATTATTATTATTAAAGGAGTATTAAATTTTTGCCCCTTAGGCCCCAATGTGGGTCAGTGACCTATGTCCGGGTGGGCTAATCCCCATAAAAAAAACATCAAAGCCGCGGGAAATTAAGGTTTGTTTACATGCAGCAGTTCGGCTGCTCTCTCTCTCTCTCTCTGCTTGTCTATACAGAGTACAAAATTTAACCCTTCAATATATATGAGCAGTAAATAAGTGTTGCTTTCATATTCTTATGTAGAGTAATGACGATATGTTTTCACATGTGCGCACTTACATACGCGCAGTCTCACTTTTTTTTTTACCATTAATGGTTAGCTACTTATATTCTTCCATTTATTAACATTAAATAACATTACAGGTACTTCAAACAACCATATTCATTTTTTACATTAATTTACTACAGCTACAATCAGGGTCTTATATTCTTCAGTTTTATATGTAGAACCACTCAGTCACTGGTTTTGTAAGCTTTAACATAAACAATGCCAGCAGCCATCTCGTCTCCTCGCGTGTTTTAATATCCACGTACAGTAGAAGTCCAAAAATCCGGACTGCTTGGGTTTGGGTCGGTCCAGATTTTCGGATTATCCGGATTCTCAGGCAGTACTTTCAAAATTCAAATCTAAGGAGGAATAAAGAAGAGATGAACAGGTACATTTTGATAGTTTATTCATAAGCAAATATAGCATGCTTCATTTATCAAAACGAGCAGTTTAAATGAAAAAGCTGTGAATTCTAGAATTTTAATCTTTGCCTTTTTTATATCATAAATTGTAGACTTTCCAATGTCGTGTGTTTCCATTAGAACAGTATTGCTCACACCACGTTCTAGTTTATTAATTATTTCAAGTTTGTCACTCAATTTCAACGTGTTCTTCTTTCTCTTCACACAACGAAGTTTATATACTTCAGGAGCCATTATTATGGGCTTGTACAGTACTCTGTAAATGGAAAGCGTAGGACTCAAAATATTGTTATATTACAATGGTATTCTATTCATACTGTGCTTGATATAATGCATTCACGGAAATGTAATATTTTTGCTGAAATGACGTACGTATTCTAGTGGAAAGTGGGATAAAATCGTGACGAAAACAATGACTTTCGCTTTCTTTCGTTCAAAAGATGTTACCGTAATCGCTTTTTGATTGGTTTTCAGTTAAAAACTGTTGTATTACAATAATATTCTATCCTAATTGTCTTGAATAAATACTCCGATACCATATTTCTGAATATTTTCATTAAAATCCATCCAAATCAATTTCCTTGTCATCGTCTGCAGCACCAAACAGCTTCTCCCAGTCCTCTTCTTAAACAGGGCTAGAGGGTACGTGTTTTTCGAATCGTTTTCAGTTAAAAAACTGTTACATCACACGTATATTTTACCTAAACTGCGCCTGAATGAATATATTCTCGGAAATAAATAGTAGTTTTGCTGAAACGTGATGTATTTCAATGTAAAATAGGATAAAATACATGACGAAAACAAAAGACTTTACCTAAGCGTCCGATGTTCTTGAGATGTTATTCGTTTTTTTACTAGTTTTCGGTTAAAATACTGTTATATTACAATGATATTCTATTCATACTGTGCTTGATATAATACATTCACGGAAATGTAATATTTTTGCTGAAATTACGTACGTATTACAGTGGAAAGTGGGATAAAATCGTGACGAAAACAATGACTTTGAAATATAATGCAATATTTAACCCCTAAATTGGTTAATTCGGACAATCGGCTAAAACGGACACCCTTCCCTCCCTATTAGTCCGAATTAACGAGGGTCAACTGTATATTAGTGATTTGCCATTAGGCAACTGCCTGAACTGACAGGATCAGTACAGGAAAGAACAAAACATACATGCATGATGCAACTACCAGTACTGTATTAAGAATACTTTCACCACTCTCTAAAATTAAAATAATTATTGAAATTATGATCAGAAATAACACTAATATTGTTTAAAAAGAACATACTACGTGATAAAAATAGAATATCTGAATATGTATAGCCTAGTGCCTACAGCCTGTTCACTCTAGCTTTGCAAAAATTTTTCAGCCCCTTGCTCCTTATTGACTGATATATCGTGCCGGGAAAAGAGAATACTACAGTTCTTCTGAATTTCAATAGTATTTATTATCTTAGTTAACAATATATTTCATGTAAATATATACATTAATAATGAGACCTTATGATATGATCAAAGTTTTGCAAAACTGGAGAGAACAGACTATAGTACAGTACATAATTATGTAAATCCAAATAATGTTATTAGCCTGCTGCATTGCATATACTTTTCAATCATGTAGAATAAAAAGAGAAAACAGTTATTAGTAAAAAAATCATTTTGATTTAATTCATGATTTTTTTACTCTGATTTAAATCATGTGATTTAAATCATTTGATTTAAATCATAACAACCCTGACACTAGCCCTCAACAAAACATTACCGAGTTCTTCGCCCGCAACCCACCACAGCCAGCCTAAGCCAGTGATAGAGACAGAGAGTGATGGTAACTTTGAGGTATTTGTCAGGGAGGCCCTGACAGGTGTGGATGACAGTGATGGTGACTCACCTGAGGGCCAGTAGCCTGCCCTCTGCCTCGGAACCAACCTCCATTCCCGTACACCGACTCATCTCTTCTACTAACTTAAGTGTTAAACCTAACCTTGATTTTTCCTAACATAACCTAACTTTACGTAAGTGTTAAACCTTGATTTTTCCTAACATAACCTAACCTTAGGTTAGTGTTAAACCTTGATTTTTTCTAACCTAACCTACCATGACGTAAGTGTTAAACCTTGATTTTTCTTTTACCTGGTACAGTATATTATTCTCTTATTGATATTTCTCTTCTATATTAAGTGTGTGTGCATACCATCATAAAGTTAAGATGTAATTTTTACTAAAACATACGTATTGTGTCGGGAAAAAATGGAGTTTGGGGGCCGGCCCAGTCACTATTTCAATAACCCCATATGTTATGTTGTTCACTCTACGCGTTTCCCGCTTTACGCAGGCCTCCATGGGTTCAATTGACCACGTAAAGCAGGGTTACACTGTGTGTATATATATATATGTATATTTATATATATATATATATATTTTTTTTTTTTTTTTTTAGTGGAATAGCCTACCCACCAGTCCACAAAGGGGCCTTGGGGGCGAAAAAATAAGAGTACTGCAAAAACAAATTAAAGATAGAAAAGAAAACGATTATATTAATCTACACCACAAAGATGCTGGAAAACCATCTTTTTGAAGTGAGACACATTGTATGAGTATGGAAACACAGAAGAAGGCAGAACATTCCACAGTTTAGCTGTGTGAGGAAAGAAGGGTGTACTATAACAGGTTATTCTTGTGTGACCAACATTCACAGAGAAACGGTGGGCATCGCGGGCAAGAGGAGTGTTACGAGCCCACGGCCTCGCCGCCGGTATACAGGATGCCAAATCCACCAAACATTGCCCATTAAAGTACCTGTAAAAGAAAGAGTGAAGCAACATTGTGATGAGGAGAAAGGGAAGAAAGATTATCAACTAAAGGAGGAGACTTAATAAGATGAAATGCCTTTGATTCCACCCTATGTAACAGTTGGACAGAGGAAAAGCCACCCTAGATATGGTGGCAGTACTTGAAGCAACTGCTCAGGAGTGAAGTAGCTATGGCATCTGTACAGCATTCCCAGCTTTTGGGAGGCAGCTTTAATAATGTTGTGGATGTTTGGTTTCCATGACACATTAGAGGAAATGGTGAGGCCTTGCATATCTTGTTTAGAATTTGGCAGGTGAGAGCAGCGACCCAATCCCTGTACATTAGAAACATACACTGGCGACTGACGGCAATTGGAGATGATTGGCCATGTACCGCCACATCACACCAAGAAAGACAAAGTAGTGCATGCCTAGTCACCTAATTGTCTACTAAACAAAGCAATTTTCATAATATTGATTATTATAACAGAACTCAATGCTGAAAATACTGTAAGAACATAAACATCAAAACAAATGCATCGTCGGCTGTGAAGTCCTCCATATTAGCCATAGAATCTTATTATAAAAGAGGCAACATTTACTAGAACCTAACTGGTGAATTTTCAGTCATGCACTCGTCTTTCTCTCCCTGTTATTAATATGGATTTCGTAATGTTTAGACAATTAGCGGAATAGGTCTTTGTGCAGGGTTGGCTATAGTGATAGGAGACTTATTATTGGGCAAGAGTTTTTTGTCCAAAATGGGGGGGGGGCATGAACAAAGGGGGGTTGGGTTTTGTTGGTTGATATTTTATGTGAGATTTACTAAAAAAAAAAAAAAATTCCGTTAAGATTGTTGGGGGGGGGGGGGGGATCTCAAAAACTAGTGATTTAAGGTGGGAATGAATATCAAATTCATTTAAAGTTCATCAAATATCATAGGAAAAACATATTTCTAATATCAAAAGAAAGACCAGTCCCAGATGTAAACAAATCATGGCAACACTTGTGACAGGCTCTAATAATATTGAAAAATTAATATCTCGGTTATCCCTAATTTCTGGCGGAAATATCAAAGAAGAAAAATGTCTTACAATTGTCTAAACATTACGAAATCCATATTAATGACAGGGAGAGAAAGACTGGTGCATGAATGAAAATTGACTACTTAACCTAACCAACCAAATACACCTAACTAACTGTACCTAACTTCCTAGCCCATTGGCAGAACCCCCATCATATTAAACAGAAAGTACTTAGCCAATCAGAGTGCACTCATGGTAAAATAGTGCTAGTAGGTACTTAACCGGTCATGGCACAGTATCCACTATGATGTTGTTCTGCAAAACTGGCATCCTAACCATCAAATTTTCTAAGATCACTAAGGTATACCATGAGTAAGCATAATCGAAACGAAACTGAATGCCGACACAAGTGTTTTGGTTTTCAAGACAAAGTTTTGGGTGTCTAATATTTGTAAGCAACTATTAAACGATAGAAACATCGTGATTTTAAACCAATCACAGTATCAAAAGGGCCACACTGAACTTCTACATTAACTTCAGTGACCTGTATACTCATACATCGGTATTACTGCGTTAGTGCACACAACTTTCCTACCCCAAATCTATTATCATATTTGAATAAGATGTCTAATTTTAAGATAATTTTCTTCCATTACATTACTGTCACAAATGTATAATAACGGAGCTAGCGCATGCCTGATAATTCTCTTTTTTCTTCCATTAATCTTCCGCCATTATCACCTACCTGAACTCCCACCCTGCGTACAATATTTCCTTCATAAATAATCACGCGCATGCGTTCCCGTATACGTCACGTGGCCAATCAAAAGGGTTTTTTTTTCCACCAATTTAAATGATTTGTGGTTTAATTTGTGGTATCTTTTGCCCAATCAGGTTCGATTTTTATTTTGGGTCTCAAATTTTGAAATTCAAATCCATTTCCGACCATGGAAGTTTGTGATGGGTGTCACCTCAATTGTATGGATTTGATTGCGCATTTTGTGGAAAAAAAATAACAAGCTATGTTATTTATTAGATCTCATCATGTTGTCCCGACCTCAGTTGTGTCCTAAGTGTATGAACGAATGTGAATATCGTCAAGACCAACATATGTGGCATTGTGATAATTCGTTCCTCATTCCCAAGACAAAGAAGAGACGGTGGTGTTCGTACACCGTCAGTGATTACAAATGGAATTTTTTTAGAAAAGTGCTATTTTTACCTGTACTAATCTCAGATTTGAACGATGAACCAGAACCAGGCCAATAAGGTAAGAAATAAGTGATTCCATCATATGGTGAGAGTTAGGTTAGGTTATTTTAGGTTAGGTTAGGTTAGGTTAGGTTAGGTCAGGTCTGGTCAGGTTAGTTAGGTTTATATGCCTGTTTTTCTAGTGTTTTTTGTGTATAGGTATTTTGTATTCAATTGGGCATAATTTTGGTCGGAAAACGACCCACCCAAAACCCCCTATAACTAAAAAAACAGGCAATTTTCGACGGAAATCAAGGTCAAAACCCACAAAAATACACTAGAAAAACATAGTTTTGACTTTCTAACAGAGTTGTGTGCACTAATGCAAGTTTACCTCTGCATTCTGACCTTAATTTTTTTGTAAGATCACTGAGGTATGTCATGAGTAAGCATAATCGAAACGAAACTGAATGCCGACACAAGTGATTTGGTTTTCAAGACAGTTTTGGGTGTTAAATATTTGTAAACGACAATTAAACGATAGCAACGTCGAGCCTCTAAACCAATCACAATATCAAAAAGGACACACTAAACTTCTACATTAATATCAGTGACTTGTATACTTACATCTTTCTGTAATTTTACCAATTCGAAATGACTACAGTCACTTGCACTGTTTCAGTTTACTTCTTACTGTTACTACTTAACACTGGAGCCAGAGTACCCTTGTCTACCCGGTAGTGTTGTGCAGGGAATATATTTCTAGGCCATATTGAGTCATATGACTATGTTGAACTAAAATGGAAATTAAGCTAACCAACGGAGTGCACCGTTACTTACTGAAAATAACCGCAATAACTTGTTGGTAATAACAAAACTTAGTAGCCTGCAGTGTAAACAAATGACGTATAACGTGGGCAGCGCGATTCATCCCAAGGAAAATCAAAGAAAAAAAGCATGACTTTCTTTAGATATGCAATGATTGTGCGTCTTAAATGTCACCTTTACATGAATCCGTGTTTACACTTGATTTTACTCTTTATAGAAAGGTCATTATTATCCGTTGATGTATATGTTTGGTAAGGAATATTCAATAACGGAGAATAACTCTCCCTTAAAACCATTCATTTTAATGATTCGCCACAGTCAGACATTCCTTGGCGAAACCATAGCATAGAAAACGGTCATAAAAGGAGAGCACACTATTACTTTTTCTTGAGCTACATTATCTTTTTCTTTTCTTTTTTTCTTTTATCTTCTTCACCACTGATCGGCTAGTTAGCCGCTTGGGCGATCGGTCACGTCTCCGTTACTTTTCCTCTTCTTTTATCCTCTTCACCAAATGATCGACTCGTTAGCCGCTTGGGCGATCGGTCACGTCTCTGTTATGCACTGTTGGCAAATACTGGGCATACACCAGCTCCGGAATGGACCTGAACCTGGTCAAGTTTGGTCTTGAAAGAGCTCACACTCGGTACCGTCACAACACTTTCTCTTTCTGGTAGATTGTTCCAAGAGTTCACACCTCTCACCCCGAAAATGTTTGCCCTCACAGTTTTCTGGACTTGCGGCTTCTTCAATCTTGAACTGTGTCCCCTTGTGGGACGAGCGTCCGCCAGCTCCAAGTAAGGACACTCGACTGAGTAGTGCCCCTTGAGATGCTTATACACCTCAATTAGGTCACCTCTTGCCCGTCTGTAGTATAAGCTAGGCAAGTTCAGGCGCTCCAATCTCTCAGGGTAGCTGAGATGCCGAAGTGAAGGCACCAGTCTGGTGGCCCTCCTTTGAACATTTTCAACCAACTGACAGTCCCTAGCATATCTGGGTGACCAGACAGGATGACAGTACTCCAGATGGGGAAGCACTTCACTCTTGAAGATCGTTACGAAGGACGGACCGTCTAGGTATCTGAACGACCTTCTTATAAAACCCAATAATTTATTTGCCTGATTTACCTTCTTCTCGCAATGGCCCGAGAACTTCAGCTCATTGTCAACATACAAACCTAGATCCTTCTCATATTCAGTCTCAAATAGTGCAGTTTCTTCTTCCCGTTGGGACATATGATACGCCTCCTTACCGTTGGTACACCCCAGATGCATCCTCTTACACTTCGTGACATTGAATCTCAGCAGCCATTTCTTCGACCATTCTTGGAGCCCACAGAGGTGAGCCTGACCAGCATAATATGTAAAGTACTTGAGAGTATTATCAGAGATGCTGCAATGAAACATCTAATAGAAACAATCTTGTAAAGGATTGCCAACACGGTTTCATGCCGGGGCGCTCCTGCTTAACACAATTGCTCAAGGTATTGGATATTTGGACCCATATTCTGGAGCGGGATGGTAATATCGACAATATTTACATAGATTTTGCCAAGGCTTTCGACAGTGTACCCCATGAAAGGCTGAAAATAAACTGGAATGGTATGGAATTCGGGGAAATGTCCCAGCATGGATAGAAGACTTTCTACATGACCGCAAGCAGTGTGTGGTGATTAATGGCACGAAATCGTCATCCGTACCAGTCAGAAGTGGAGTACCACAGGGCAGTGTTTTGGGCCCGCTGTCGTTTGTTTATTTCATAAATGACATGCCTGACTTTGTACACTCCTCCATACAAATGCTTGCCGATGTCGCTAAGTTATTTCGGGAAATTAAGAACCAAGCGGACTGTCAAGAGCTGCAGAAGGACGTTTGTGGGCTCCAGGAATGGTCGAAGAAATGGCTGCTGAGATTCAATGTCACGAAATGTAAGAGGATGCACTTGGGGCGCACGGTAAGGAGGCGTAGAATATGTCCCAACGGGATGAAGAAACTGCACTAGTTGAGACTGAATATGAGAGGGACCTAGGTGTGTATGTTGACAATGAGCTGAAGCTCTCGGGCCATTGCGAGAAGAAGGTAAACCAGGCAAATAAATTATTGGGTCTTATAAGAAGGTCGTTCAGATATCTAGACGGTCCGTCCCTCGTAACTATCTTCAGGAATGAAGTGCTTCCCCATCTGGAGTACTGTTCCCCGAGATATGCTTGGGACTGTCAGTTAGTTGAAAATGTTCAAAGGAGGGCCACCAGACTGGTGCCTGCACTTAGGCACCTCAGCTACCCTGAGAGATTGGAGCGCCTGAACTTGCTTAGCTTATATTACAGACAAGCAAGGGGTGACATAGTTGAGGTGTATAAGCATCTCAGGGGGCACTACTCAGTCGAGTGTCCTTACTTGGAGCTGGCGGACGCTCGCCCCACAAGGGGTCACAGTGTAACGACCACGGTCGTACACGTCAGTTAACGCCAAAATCAAATGATTCATATTACGCTCGATAGCTCACAAAACATGTACCTCTGCTTTATTTTTGAGTCCTCCATCTGAGGAGTCCGTTTTCTCGCCACTTCAAGACGCCTCAGTCCTCCGTTATCCCATTTTCTCTGACTCACTGAAACCAACCTCTCTATAAAATGAATTTGAATGTGAGAGAGAACACCCTGGTTTAGAGTCAGCTTAGATATGTCTGTTTACAGTTGAAACATTCAAGATCCATTGTGAGTGGTGTTGAACGCTTCAACTGTCCTTATTGGTAATAAGACGTGTCAAGTAAGTGAGTGTTGAGTCTGCCAGGACCAACGATACCCATCGGTTTCGTTCCCTGAGAATATCCATGAGTTTCTGATCGCGCCTGAAGTTAGATCATTTTGTCGCCCCGACATCAGAGAATCTGATGTTTATAGTTTAATTAGTGTCAGTTATCTATTTGAGAAAGTCATTAATTTCCTGAACTATTCTGTCAACTGGTATAATCTCCAAGATCTAACGTCTCCCTGTGAATAGCTCCTTGTTCGCCTCCAGGCCTGAGTTTGCAGAATTGATGTTATCAACGTGTATATTCCACCTTTTCCTGGCAAGCTCAACCTCCGATTAGATTATATGAATAGACATAGGAAATTACCCTGATCAGGAATACCGGAGTTCATAATTAAGTATACGGTGATCCAAAATGGTAGAGAAGGTACGTTGTTGGTAAGATTGACCTTTCTGGCATGAATATGGAGGCCCAAGCTGCCCAGCAGGTGCACGTATATACCTCTACACGAGGGAGAATCACGCATTCGTGACTCTTCCTCAACGTATCTCCAGGTATGGTTATGTGTGTTCCCCACCGCCTAGTAATTCAGTTTAACTTAGTCAATTTTGTGCCAATTAAGTCGAGTAACGTAGAGATTTAGATATCGGCTGGACCGTTGCCAGACGTATGTTTTGTGTAGTTGAAGTTAATTATTGACGCATTCGTGACTCTTCCTCAACGTATCTCCAGGCCAGTGTGTTGAGCTGAATACTCATCGGCTACCGTGGGTCGGTAGCCGAGTTGGACGATGCCGTTAATACGACAGGATTAAACTGGGAAGTCCTTTTCCTGCAACTTAGGCGGCAGCTCCACTGGCGTGTGTCGGTCTACAACCGACCCCCTGACAGCGATCTTCATTTGTTATGGAGACACTTGGGATATATACCCTGAGGCACTCCTCACAGTTACACGGGCCTAAGTATTATTGTCTCTTGATTGAGGGATTAACTAACAGATGGAAATCCCAGGTTAAGCAGTGAAACCATAAATGTTGATATTACCAGGAAATATGTTATGTGAGTTGAGTACATGAACTGAAGGAAAAGTATCATGTTCATGACGATAGAACGTGAGGTTATAATTTGATTTGGGATAATGTTAAGTGTGTCATATTATCCACTTGCAGTAACAATGGAATAATATATTGATTGTTAAATGTTGTAACCAAGAATTGAAGATGTAGTTTGTTACTTGTAAAAGTAAGACCTGAGGGTCCAGTGATATCTTGTGTATAATTACTGAATCTCATTTGTCAGAGGATTAATACCACAATTATCTAATGAAGTAATAAGTATTGGGAGGTATTTAATGAGGTAATAAGTTCTTGAAGTGTTTAATGACTTAATAAGTTAATTTCGGTTCTGTTTAGCCTGAGTGAATCTAAGATGCATCTTCTCCACTCACTGTGTTAATAAACATTGAATTAGTAAACTACGAGTATCACCACTCTACTCCTTCTAAACATTGGTTCCCAGAAAATAATACTTACTCACGTGCCTAGACATCTACCACACTACCCAACAACTTTCCATGAGTTATGTTATATAATGAAAAGTCTGGGTGGTGGCAGCTACCCTTTGTAAGTATAAAAAGTGTTATACAAAGAATAACATGGTTCCCCAGACTAACCCATGTATAAGAAAAACATAAAACAAAGTATACTATATGTATATATGTATGTATGTATGTGTATATATATATATATATATATATATATATATATATATATATATATATATATATATATATATATATATATATATATATATGTGTGTGTGTGTATGTGTATATATATGTATATATATGTAAAGAGTTGAAGAAGGATAAGTATATAAAACAGAGTACTAATTGGAAAGAGTACTACACAGAGCATATAAGTATGGATAAATAGACTACTAACAGAAAAGAGTAGCTGGATGGTAAATTATTGAAAAGAGAAAACTCGGCCCGTTACAACAGCTCAAGATTGAAGAAGCCACAAGTCCAGAAAACTGAGGGTATAATTTTCGGAGTGAGGGCTGTAAACTCTTGGAACAATCTACCAGAAAGTGTTGTGATGGCATCGAGTGTGAGCTCTTTCAAGACAAGAATTGACCAACACTGGAGCGGGTTCAGGTACATTCAGGAGCCGGTGCATGCCCAGTACTTGCCAACAGTGTGTGATAGAGACGTGACCGATCGCCCAAGCGGCTAACGAACCGTTCAGTGGTGAAAAGGATGAAACAAACAAAACAAAACAAAACATAGACCGGTGAGCCTGACCAGCATAATATGTAAAGTACTTGAGAGTATTATCAGAGATGCCGCAATGGAACAGCTACTACAAAACAACCTTGTTTTGCCAACATAGTTTTATGCCGGGGCGCTCCTGCTTAACATAATTGCCCAAGGTATTGGCTATTTGGACCCATATTTTGGAGCGGGGTGGTAATATCGACAATATTTACCTTGATTTTGCCTAGGCTTTTGACAGTGTACCCCAGGAAAGGTTGAAAATGAAACTGGAAGGGTACGGAATTCAGAGAAATGTCCGAGCGTGGATAGAAGACTTTCTACATGACCGCAAGCAGTGTGTGGTGATTAATGGCACGAAATCATCATCGGTACCTGTCACAAGTGGGGTACCACAGGGCAGTGTATTGGGCCCGCTGTTGTTTGTTTGTTTCATAAATGACATGCCTAACGTTGTACACTCCTCCATACAAATGTTTGCCGATGACGCCAAGTTATTTCGGGAAATCAAGAACCAAGCGGACTGTGAAGAGCTGCAGAAGGACCTCTGTGGGCTCCAAGAATGGTCAAAGAAACGGCTGCTGAGATTCAATGTCACAAAGTGTAAGAAGATGCACCTGGGGCATGCTAACGGTAAGGAGGCGTATCATATGTCCCAACGTGATAAAGAAACTGCACTATTTGAGACTGAATATGAGAAGGACCTAGGTGTGTATGTTGACAATGAGCTGAAGTTCTCGGGCCATTGCGAGAAGAAGATAAATCAGGCAAATAAATTATTGGGTCTTATAAGAAGGTCGTTCAGATATCTAGACGGTCCGTCCTTCGTAACGATCTTCAAGAGTGAAGTGCTTCCCCATCTGGACTACTGTCACCCTGTCTGGTCACCCAGATATGCTAGGGACTGTCAGTTGGTTGAAAATGTTCAAAGGAGGGCCACCAGACTGGTGCCTGCACTTCGGCACCTCAGCTACCCTGAGCTGGTTCAGGTACATTCTGGAGCCGGTGCATGCCCAGTATTTGCCAACAGTGCGTGACAGAGACATTACGGATCGCCCGGGCGGCTAGAGAGCCAATCTTTTGGTGAATAAGATAAATGAAAAGGAAAAGTAATTAGAGACATGACGGATCGCCCAAGTGGCTAACGAGCCGATCAGTGGCGAAGAGGATAAAAGTAACTATACAAAACATACGTCTGGTAACGATACAGACTACACTTACTTTATACTAATTCTTTCACTGGGTAAATGATAATTTCACTGTTACAACATGAACACTGATATTCACAAAATTGACTAATTTTGGAGAACGTCAAAGAAGTGACGTCTCTCCTGTGCAAGAGCTTAAATACGGCTAAATGGCAACTCAACACCTGCCAGAAATGGCTACTCACGCAATGACAGAAATTACATTCAAATCAACTGCTACACATTTAAAATATGGCACACAGTTGCCATGGGTCAGGCGAATTTCTTTAGTCGATTTACATAATCTAATCAGAGATTGAGCTTGCCAGGAAAAAGTGGAAAATACACGTTGACAACTGTTAGTTGGGAGGGACTTATAGACGAGGAGCCTTTATACATGTACAGTCACGTTCAAGATTCTTCGAACACTGCTGGAGACAGCTGGCAACTCAAGGCCGTTTGTTTACTATACTAGTAGTAAATATTATGAATGAATGTAAAAGTGATCTGTGATTGGTTACTTAGTTCCCAGTTGCATAATTAATGGTTGGGCTTTGTTGTTTCGCATTATATTATGCCTTTCTGCTAGTATATACTGTTAATTTGATTTTAAAATGGATAGAGCAATGAGCCAACCTATATGAATTTATATTTAGATAAATAAACATAAGTAAAAATCGTTGAGTATGTTAAAGAACATCATGCATCGGGCACAGCTGTGTGCAGGCTGTTTATGAGGTTGCCTGTTTATCATTAATTTATACTAATATTGTCTTCAAACGTTTAATCCCTTTCGGGTAATTAATCGAGTTGTATCTAACCGACGCTAAACAAAACTTCTTTCTAAAGACGCTGATTTCTTGCAACACAAACTGCTGTTTTACTTCCGTGTGTGTGCGTGTGCGCATGTGGAGTGTGTGTGTGTGTGTGTGTGTCAGTCTGTGTCTGTATTTAATAATGACGTTGTTCAATTGAAGGTGATGGCCCTTATCCATTACCTCCTAAGATGTCCCCACACACAACGCTTCCGTGACACCTGCTGGACCACCACTCCACGACCCCCTGACGGAGACACGATGATCCTCCCCATACTGGCCAGATATTTTGTAAATAAAATTGATTATGTGTGAAAGGAATATCCTTCCTTCCTTAGGCTTTAGTAAGCCCCTATATAATATTTATACTGTATATACTTGTCACACTTGCCAGATGCTTCTGGTGTCATTGTACAGGGGTACCTAGTGACAGCAGAAGGATCCCGCTTCCTCTATCAAGGAATAAACAATTGAAATTGAATTGAATTGAAGGTGATGGTAATTAATCTTACGAACCATCCGTCTGATGGTGTGAATTAGTACTGTAGCATATGCCTAATACTTTTACAAGCCATTATATAGCAATATCATTGTCATTCCAAGACTATGAATATTGTAAACAGCAAATGGCATTTCTTTCGTTGCTTGACTCTTTGCGCCCCCCCCCCTCCCCCCCCCCTAAATCCTTGTTTCTGACTTGTGTCGATTACGTCACGTTTAGTCTGGTGTCTTTAAAAAAAATATATAAATTTTTTTCCAATAATGTGTATGATGTATTATAAATTTGTATCTTATTTATTTATTTATTTATTCGTTTATCTTTTTATAAATGCATAATAAATATAAATATAACGCTGACGTTATTGGCGGGAAGGTGGGAGAGACAGAGGTGTTGTCAGTGCTGACTACCCTTCCACTCCCTCAATTGTAGAAGGACCCTGCCAACATAGAATACCACACGCAGAAAATCACTGAACGTGGAAGAATAATTGGCATGAAAGAGGCTGGGTTTTCATCCACTGAAATTGCACGAGAATTGGGTTTTTCTCGGTCAACTGTATATTATTGGATTAAGCGATGGGAAGAGGAGGGAAGTTTAAAGGACCACCACAGGACGGGAATGCCGCGCAGAACAACACTTGCACAAGTTGAGGCCATCCGGAGTTTCGCTGAAGCCAACCCATTCAAGACTTAATTTTCAATAAGAGAGGATCTACAATTAAATATTTCCCCTTTAACAATCACGCGAAGACTTCACGAAGGAGGCATTCACCATAGAACTTCCGCCACCAAGGAGAAGTTAAATGAGCGACATCGCGAGGGCAGGTTGCAGTTTGCTCGACGGTATGCTGAAGAAGGCTTAGATTTCTGGGGAAGAATAATATTCACTGACGAAAAAACTTTCTCATCTACCTCTCACGGAAGGTTGCATTGCTGGAGGAGGAACAACACCCGATATGCTAGACAGCATATTTATGAGGAAGCAAGGAGTGGCCATGTGACTTGCAATGTTTGGGGATGGATATATTTGCACGGAGTTGGAGAGCTGACTGACATAGAAGGAAGATTCACAGCTGAACAGTATTTAGAAATACTCGAAGCAGTTATGCTTCCCTCGGTGCGTGCATATGCTTTCCCGTTTCCCGAAAACAACATTTTCATGCACGATAGGTGTCCTATCCATACCGCACGGATTGTAACGCGGTGGTTTGCAGAACAAAGAAATGTGAAAGTTTTAGACTGGCCAAGTAAAGGTTGTGACATGAACCCTATAGAGAACGTTTGGGGCAATATTATGAACGTGTGGGAGCCAGCTGAAGAGAGAACCAGGGTGCAGCTACAGGAGCATACACACCGTGAGTGGGAGGTCCTGAGGCGGACACCGCAACTGATACACAATCACGTCGCCTCCGTTCCCAACAGGCTGCAGCAGGTAATCGAGAATGAAGGTGGCTGGACTAAAGATTAATGTGTCAGAAATAATATTCCTATGTAATCAAAGTCACATACTGAATGCATCTGAATATCTGTCAAATTGTATAATAAATGTAAAAAAACAATCTTCTTCTAATATCCCCACTTGTGCAGTATGTATTCAGGATGATTTAAGTCAAACAAATCCGAGCATTATACTTATAATTATGATGAAAGAGTACAGTGTCATATATGATAAATATATTGCATGTGAAATAATTACTATATCTACCACGTTAAATTTTAGTTTAACAAATTTATTGACAAAGCTTGTAGTACAGTTTGACCTAACTCAAGACTGAAACCAATCAACCTATATCTCATTCTCATCTCCGTTCATAATTTGACAAAAAGCTCAAATCTGTCTCCTGCTATTACTAAAACCTCTCCTAAGATACGCTCATCCTTCCTTACCACGAATACTTTGACATTTCAAGCTCAAAGATTCAAAACTCTTCCTCCAACTCACTCCGTTCCTCTTTGACATAGCTCAAAGACTTTACCTTCATCTTTCTCCAAACAACCCTACGACTAGCTACATTTCCATTTTTCACCTTCTCTGTTACTTTGACCGTGTGAGCCTGTGCGTCCGTCCACCTGCGCTTCTCGGCTTGCGCCGCCGCCGTGGCTGGGCGGTTCTTCCTCCGCTTTGCCAAAACTGCCTAAGCTAAGACGACAACCAGAGCACCCGCGATGGCCCTTTGCCTGCCCGGTCCTGCTCCCGCCCTCCCTCTGACTCGTCCTGATTGTGATTGTTACACCATCCGGGCACATTGCCTATCCCCTCACGCAAGCGGTGTTTAGCCACTGCACCTTTTCTCTCCTTCTAAAATTCACTTCTATCCTCCCTTTATCCTTCCCCTGAACCTCTTTCCCCCCTGTCACTAGCTTTTATGTATGTATGTATGTGTGTTTAGGGGGCACTTGTGGTAGAAGCCGTACCCCTCTTGCCTCGCAAGCAAAATGTCAAGGGTTCGATTCCCGGGCAAGGGGAAGTTGTTTGGACACTCTTCCTTGCCCCCTTGGTCCCTGTTCACCTAGCAGTAAAGTAGGTACCTGTTTTAAATCGAAAGGTTGCGAATTCATATTGTTACGAGTTGGGGATTCAGATTATAGTTAAAAGTCTACCCAGATCCCAACAGGCAACAACAATAAAAAAACAAAGACAATCGGACTATAAAAGGGTAGACAAAGGATGCGAGTTTTTGTTGTGTATAATAAAGTACCATAAAGTCCTTAACAAAATATTCAGCTTTCTATAATTTACCCTTAACCATACTTAACCTAAACATACGCAACATTGGCTTAACAGTATATACATATTTATACAACATACAACATTTTGAAGCAAGTGGACGTGGGGAGGCAATATAGGATAACAAATACTTAAGTGCGGAGCTGAGATGGCTGACGAGTAAGGCTGAGTATTGAAGAAGATGGTAGGTAGTCACTGTGCCGTAGGTTTCCAGGATAGGTGATCCTTGTGTGGTCACTTCCCAGAGTGAACTGAACTCTCCTCGATCTGGAGCTGATGAGGAAGACTTGGAGGAGGTGACGCAACAACCAGGATATGGAGAAGGGAAACCCCGGAGTGGTAACTAAGACTAGTCATACTCGGGTTTCGTCCCTAGATGACGTTGCTCGTGGTGCTGGGTAGGTAGATCATGACAATAGATGGCTTGGTTCGTAACAATATTCAGGGAAAGTTGTTGGAGCTTCTAAACTTCAATCCTCCCTTTATCCTTCCTCTGAACCTCCTTCTCCCCTGTCACTAGCATTTAAGTCAAGTCAAGGCTGTACGCTGATTGGCTGGTAGGCGCGCGGCCGGAGCTCAGTTGGGAGTTGTAGGGGAGAGGATCCACTACAATAGTTCATAGTGTCATCAGTGACCGCGGAAGTTGTAAATAATTTAAAGTGAGCGCTAACTAGCAAGCAAGCTGGAAAGGCACCGTGCCAGCTGAAACCAAGTCGAGTTATAGGTGCCACGGAGACTTTAAATTTTATTTTGTTTGTGTGCTTTCTCAAGGACTGAAACTGTGCCTACAATACACCATTCACAGGGAGATACAGTGTATACAGTCGCAGAAGACAACTCTATAGGCAACAGAGAGTAGCTAAGTACTGTTCTTTTCTGTTTCTCTCTTTACTTTTTTTAAATAGGTGTAGTCTACACAGTCTGCACCCCCCCCCCCTCCACAACAATAACAACCATGAGTATGATATGTGATTACTGGAGGGAGACGTCGGATATGGAGGATACAGGCCTGACTAATGCAACGTTCAGGACGTTGCTAACTGCAGTAAAATATGATGGCTGTTGCTGGTATTGCCGTAACTGCATAGTCAAGGTGAATGAGGTGATTGCAAGCCATAAGGGAACGAGTTCTCTAGGGACGAAAATAGATGAAGCTGGAGCCCTGCTGGTTGCCAAACTGGAGCAAGTTGGGAAAGAGATCCTTGCTAAGACTGAGGAAGTAGCCGATAGAATGGAGGTGGTTGCTAAGAGGAGTTATGCTGACAAATTAGCAGGGCCACGGGAGGGGGCGGGGAGTAATGCAGAATCAAAACAGGTTCTACAGAAGATTGGGACTCTGAAGAAGTGTGTCGAAGAAATGAAAATTAACTGACCTACTGTTAGAGGAGAGGAGGAACACCAGGAACGTTTCTAGGGCAGGAACAATGAAGTAGTTTTTGGAGTCCCAGAGAGCCAGGCGGAGGGAACTGTGAGTAAGGTAATGTGGGGTACGGGTTATTTGTTCACACTCAGGATGGGATGGAGAAAGGAAACTCACATATTGTATTGGATGTACAGTGCAGCTTGGTGCTGAGAAGTGGCAGCGTGGTTACAAGCGTGATGTAGAGAGAGCTGGTTGGTGAGGATGCTCAGAGGAGGACCAGCTTGTGGGTCGCCATGCTCGCCGGCGGGAGCGAGGGCCGCCAGGCAGGAGCGGAGGAGGTGGTGTTACTTGAAGACTGGCTGTCGGTACAAAGAGAGGGTGGATCACCACGAGGTCAGGTCTTATATAGCGGAGGTAGGCGTGGTTTAATTGTTGACCTCCGTCATGTAAGGCGGCGCTGGTTGACCTAGACCACGAGGTATACACTGGGGAATTCGCGGGGTCGGCTACTCAGCGACAAACAGTGTTTGTAGGGGAGGAATCCACTACAGTAACACACGATAAGACGCTGTTTCAAAAAATTTGTACAGAGGTTCCGAAGATTCCATCAACCCCTCAGGATGTGAGGAGGCTGGGACAAAAGCAGGGGGATAAGCCTCGTCCCCTCAGGATCACACTGGCGAGCGGGGAAAAGAAATGGCAGGTTATTCGGCAGGCAAAAAACTTAGCAAGAAGCGAGGCATTTCGGGATGTATTCATTCACCCAGATCGCACGGTAATACAGAGGGAACAGCACAAGAAGCTCCTGCAGGACTTGAAGCAGAAGAGGGAGGAGTCAAGGAAGAACGGGGATGGGTGTACATGGGTTACCGGTATACTCAGGGGAAGGGTAGTGGAAGCAAGTGCGCGGACACAGGGCCAGGGGACAGCAGTGTACCATCCACCCGCTCTAACCCCCCCCCCCCCCCCGGGAGGCGGCACCAACTCCACCTACCGGACGGGAGGAGGCGAGCGCCGTGTAAATAATGACATTTCTAACCACACCTTCCAAAATACAGTGTACTTAGCAAATGCTGCAGCTTCTGAGAATGGGGAGGGAGCGGGGTTACTACTAAGAGCAGAGACGTTACCGAGAACAAATTCTGGCTTGAATGTCATGTACACTAATACTGACACGTTTCTCGGTAAGAGAGAGGAGTTTGAAACACTACTAAGAGTACACCAACCAGATATCTTAGGAGTTGTAGAACTATTGTACAAGAACAGGAGAATCGACCCAGAGGAATGTGAGTTCAGTATTGCTGGATATGACTAATTTACGAACCTTTCTCAAGAAACTTGAAAGAGGGGTGTGGTTATCTATGCTAGGCAAGACCTTAGAGCCAGCCAGGCGAGGGTACAGGGAGAGGATGTTTTAGAAGAGTCTAATTGGTGTAAAATTAATTAAAGGGAGGGACTTACTTATCGTCGGGTGTATCTACAAATCCCCAAACTGTGGCCCACTAAATCAAAGGAACTTACGAAACTTAATAAACAACGCGGCAATGCTCAACCCTAGCCACCTCCTTATCATGGGGGACTTTAACTATGGCGACATCGACTGGTAAAACGAGTCCACCACAAATGACTTGAATAACCCTGCTACTCTTTTTGTAGAAACTCCGAGAGATAATTTTCTGTTCCAACATGTGAGAGACCCGACACATTACAAAGAGGAGCAAACACCCAAGCCACTTGACCTCATCATAAAAAACGAGGAGGGTATGGTGGCCAAACTGGAACACCTTGCCCCAGTTGGCACCAGTCACCATTTAGTGTTGTCATTCAGATTTAACTGTTACCTAGTTCAGGATAAGGCCAGGCCAAGGTGCAAATATTACAAGGAAAATTACAATGGGATGAGGGAAGAGATGAGTGGTATCAACTGGCCTGACTCATTAAGGTACAACAGCGCAGACACTACGCTGAATATCATAACTAGTAAAGTGACCATTTGATCGATAAATTCCAAGACCAAACCCAGTGATTCTAAGAATACGAGGGGATCCCTACACACGAACCATGCGGCGGTCGTCAAAATTAAGAAGAAAACCCAGAAATTCAAGACTTGGGTTGGGTCAAACGATGACAGGAGGATGTATGCAAGAGCCAGAAACCAAGTAAAGATAGAGTGTATAGAAGGGCTGAAAAGGAATTCCAGAGGCTGATTGCAAACGAGGTCAAGTCAAACCCAAAGGCGTTTTACCGCTATGCAAAGTCGAAATTGAAAACGCGAGTAGGAGTATCAGACCTGAGGCTTGAAGATGGTAGTTACGCAGATTCTGACCAGGATAAAGCTGAGGCATTGAACAGCTTCTTTTCCTCGGTGTTCACAAGAGAGGATGCAACTAACCTTCCTGCGTTTGAGGACAGACGGTTCGACACAGCACTGACCCACATTGTGTTCACAGAAGAGGGTATTAGAAGTAAACTGTCCAGGCTAAAGGTACATAAGAGTCCCGGCCCTGACATGGTGCATCCTAGGGTGCTAAGAGAGTTATGTGCAACGAGCTTGCAGCGCCCCTGAAGATCCTGTTTTGTAAATGCCTAGATGAACAAATGGTCCCCAGTGAATGGAAAGTGGCTTATGTTAGTCCTATCTTCAAGAAGGGCGATCGGTACTCCACGAACAACTATAGACCGGTGAGCCTGACCAGCATAATATGTAAAGTACTTGAGAGTATTATCAGACATGCGGCAAAGGAACATCTAATACGAAACAACCTTGTAAACGATTGCCAACACGGTTTTATGCCGGGGCGCTTCTGCTTAACACAATTGCTCAAGGTATTAGATATTTGGACCCATATTCTGGAACAGGGTGGTAATATCGACAATATTTACCTAGATTTTGCCAAGGTTTTCGACAGCGTACCCCATGAAAGGCTGAAAATCAAACTGGAAGGGTATGGAATTCGAGGAAATGTCCTAGCATGGATAGAAGACTTTCTACATGACCGCAAGCAGTGTGTGGTGATTAATGGCACGAAATCGTCATCGTACCTGTCACAAGTGGGGTACCACAGGGCAGTGTATTGGGCCCGCTGTTGTTTGTTTATTTCATAAATGACATGCCTGACTTTGTACACTCCTCCATACAAATGTTTGCCGAAGACGCTAAGTTATTTCGGGAAATTAAGAACCAAGCTGACTGTGAAGAGCTGCAGAAGGACCTCTGTGGGCTCCAGGAATGGTCGAAGAAATGGCTGCTGAGATTCAATGTCACGAAGTGTAAGAGGATGCACCTGGGGCGTACCAACGGTAAGGAGGCGTATCATATGTCCCAACGGGATGAAGAAACTGCACTAGTTGAGACTGTATGTGAGAAGGACCTAGGTGTGTATGTTGACAATGAGCTGATGTTCTCGGGCCATTGCGAGAAGAAGGTAAATCAGGCAAATAAATTATTGGGTTTTATAAGAAGGTCGTTCAGATATCTAGACGGTCTGTCCCTCGTAACGATCTTCAAGAGTGAAGTGCTTCCCCATCTGGAGTACTGTCACCCCATCTGGTCCCCGAGATATGCTAAGGACTGTCAGTTGGTTGAAAATGTTCGAAGTAGGGCCATCAGACTGGTGCCTGCACTTCGGCACCTCAGCTACCTGAGAGATTGGAGAGCCTGAACTTGCCTAGCTTATGCTACAGACGGGCAATGGGGGGGGGGGGGGACCTAGTTGAGGTGTATAAGCATCTCAGAGGGCACTACTCAGTTGAGTGTCCTTACTTGGAGCTGGCGGACGCTCGCACCACAAGGGGTAACAGCTCAAGATTGAAGAAGCCGCAAGTCCTGAAAACTGTGAGGGGAAACATTTTCGGAGTGAGGGTTGTAAACTCTTGGAACAATCTACCAGAGAGTTGTGACGGCACCGAGTGTGAGCTCTTTCAAGACAAGACTTGACCACCACTGGAGCGGGTTCAGGTACATTCAGGAGCCGGTGCATGCCCAGTATTTGCCAACAGTGCGTGACAGAGACGTGACCGATCGCCCGGGCGACTAGCGAGCCGATCTTTTGGTGAAAAAGATAAATGAAAAGGAAAAGTATTCAGAGACGTGGCCAATCGCCCAAGCGGCTAACAAGCCGATCAGTGGCGAAGAGGATGAAAGTAAAAGTAAAAGTAAAAAAAGTTGAATTTCGGAAAGTAGTAAGAGGTCGAGGGAAAAGGTTAATAGATGGTGCTCCACAGAAGGAAAATTGGATCACAGTCCGCGAATGTTGGAAAAATGAAGTGTGAATAAAGCCGATCCTCCCTCAACAGTGGTGGCGTCAGTTGAGGCCCCAGTAGCTTGGTGGTGATCAGGTCGGCCCTGGGGTCCACAACCTTCCCGACCAGTGGGACACCACCCGAGAAGGCCCCGCTTCAATATTAATATCATGTGACATAGGAGAATAAAATAGAATGAATAAAACAGATCAAGAATGAGTACGGTTATATTTGTGGTGTTGTCAATAGTAAGAGAGACGGTTGAGACCCTGCAATTGTGTGTAAATGGGGCAGAAAGGTAGATCAGCAACCTGGGACTTGGTCACAATTTTCGTAATGCCATATGACAGCAGGGTCTATCATTACACAACACATTATGCTTCCAATATCTTCCCATGACTTGCTCAAGATTGAAGAAGCCGCAAATCCAGAAAACTGTGAGGGCAAGCTTTTTCGGAGTGAGGGTTGTAAACTCTGGTAACGATCTACCAGAGAGTGTTGTGACGGCACCGAGTGCGAACTCTTTCAAGACAAGACTTGAACAATGCTGGAGCGGGTTCAGGTACTATACATTCAGGAGCCGGTGCATGCCCAGTATTTGCCAACAGTGCGTGACAGAGACGTGACCGATCGCCCGGGCGGCTAGCGGGCCGATCTTTGGGTAAAGAGGATAAATGAAAAGGAAAAGTAATCAGAGACATGACCGATCGCCCAAGTGGCTAACGAGCCGATCAGTGACGAAGAGGATAAAAAAAAATAAAAGTAACAGAGACTATTCTGGCCCTTTAACCGTTGATTCCTTCTGGATTAATGAGGCTGGAACATGTATATTATATACTTACTGTTTTAGTAGCCAAACCCAATTGTCTGTTATCTCTTCATTGAGGAACTATCTCAGACACAGTTCCAAGTGTATATCACCGTAACTTAATACTGCAGCTATGGGTGTTAAGATGAGGTCGGAGGCTATGTTCAATAGCTCCGCTAAGCACGACTTCCCGTGGGCACACCTTAATACGTGCTCTGAACATGCTACCTCGTAGCGAGTGGAAAGTTATAGAGGGTGATAGAGTACATAAATCAAATGTAATTAACCCATTTATATAATACTTCTGCCGATAAGACAGGGGTTATTACAAGACCTGACAGACCGCCCAAGCGGTTGACCAGCCTGTTGAGTGGCGAAAAGGATACAAGATATATATGGCTGAAAAAATTTGGGGTTTGCTTCAGTCAGCGGTTCGGGGAATATGGATTGTGGCTTTTAAACTATTTGTGGAATTAAAGTATCATCTCTTTCGTGCTGGTACACTTTTGTTATTTTTTATATATTGATTAGTTAATAGTCATTATTATGAAAATATGAGAAAAATATTCTTTATTGCTAGGAAATATATCGTTGTTGTGCCCGACATTGTTTGGGTTTCGGAGTTCGGGAACTTCGGGGATAATACAGTCGTGGCCATTTACTTTCCTAAGTTTCCTTGATCGTGGCAGAACCAACCCATTGTTTACATCGGGGCAACAGACTACAGAGTGCCACTGGTACCTCCTCATAACTCACTTATGAGATCTATAAAATGTCATTAGTAAGTGTTATGCTTAACTTTAATAATAAACTTTGGGTTGTTTTCAGAATGCAACTTAAGGCTCGCTCGGGTGATAATAGTTGTTATCATTGAGATATTTACCGAAATTTGATTTACCTGGTAGTGCATAGATTCTACTACGTTAATGCAGATCCAGAGGAGGAACATTAAAAAAAAAAAAACTTAATTTTCGTCCATTAGCTGTCCGCAGGTTCCCGCCATGTTTATTTGAGGTTATGCTCCTCACTTCGAGTCAGTTCGACTCGGTTGTCTCCTTACCTCCTTCTCCTTGTAGGTTAGGTTAGGTAGGTTGGTTGGTTCCTTTGGTATGAGAATATTTTTTTTTTTGTATTTTTGGTGTTTCACTCAAATTTGATCCCCAATTTTGGGTAAATTTGCATTGTCACACCGTTCTCTGTTAGAAAGTAAAAAATATATTTTTCTAGTGTATTTGTGTGTGTTTAGACCGAATATGACCTTCATTTCTGGCAGAAATTAGCCGGGTTTTTTCGAGTTTTTTTCGTTGGACGTTTTCCGAAAAAAAAATCATGGCAAAGCACACCAAAAAACATTAGAAAAACAAAAACCAAACCTAACCTAACCTAATCTAATCTAATCTAACCTAACCTAACCTAACCTAATTGACTCTCACCATATGATTGAATCACCTATTTCTTACCTTATTGGGCTGGTTCTTGTTTGTCGTTGCATTCTGGGATTCTTACCCAACGACACATATGTTGGTCTTTGCGATATTTACATTCAGTCTTGCTCTTAGTACACTTTACTGAGGTTGGAAGAACATGCGATCAAAAAAATGCTATAGTTTCTTCGTTTTTTTTCCAAAAACTCGCAGTCAGCTCCATATACTTTAAGTGACACTCATCGCAGACTTCCATGGTCAGAACTGAACTTGAATTTCAAAATATGAGAGACCCAAAATAAAACTCGACTTTGATTGGGCCAAATAGTACTGCGAATTAAACCCAAAATCATTTTAATTGGTTCCAAAAGCAAAAACGCTTTTGATTGGCTGTGTGACGTGTACGGGAACGCATGCGCATGATGATTTATGAAGGAGACGCGCAGTGTTGGAGGTGAGGCAGGCGATAATGGAGGAAGGTTAATGGAAGAAAATAGAGACAATTTTGGATATGCTATCTCTGTTATTATACATTTCCACCGGTAATGTAATTGATGAAAATGATCTTATAATTATATGTCTTACTCGAATACGATAATAGATTAGTGGTATTGAATGAATGGTGTGTAAACGCAATAATACCCAATTTTGTGCAAATTAGCAGTTTGTTAAAAATGGAAATATTTTTTTTGCAAAAACCACTAATTTGCAAAAGAAATGAATATCAGAATGGAGTTAAACACACAGAAAAACGTAAAAAAAAAAAAAACTTGTACCAAAACCTAAGGACAGCCAATGGACGAATATTTACCCCCAAAACTATAGACTTAAATTAAGAAAAGCAAGTTACGCTTTGCACCTGGGAGTAAGTGAAACTGAATTTGATATTATTATCGTTTTGGTCCTCCAGCGAATTTTAGTTGTTTAAGTTTAGGTTATATTATGATAGATTATGTTGAAATTATGTTTTTCCGGTGTTTTTTTATTTGTTTTTGACAAATTCCAAAGGTATTATTACTGTTTCAGCCACAACTCTGTTAGAACAATTTTGTTTTTACCATTAGTTATAGCTTGTCGGTAGGAACATCCTTTTCTAATACCACTTCTGTTGCAAATGGATGTTAACCAAGAAAGCAAATTCATGTAAGAAATTAACGTAAATCTGCAGCCACCATGTGAAGTCTGTCTGTTTACAACCGACCTGTTCAGTCTGAGCATATTCTCATGTCTACAAAAAGCGTAAAATTACACCACGATGCTTTAACAAATTTGCTTTCATTGGCACGCGATATTAAAGTAAGTACTGTACTTTCTGTTTAATATAGTGGGGACGACTAGGAAGCTAGGTTAGGTAGGTTCATTTGTTTTGTAAGGTCAGGTTCTCGGGTGAAAGGGGCTAAGTCCAAAATGACTCCTTTCTGACGGAAATGAAGGTCAGATTCGAATGAATCACACCAAATACCATGTGAAAAAAAAAAAATTGTGGTCAAATAAAAGTAGTTTTGGCTGAAACTGAAAATTTACCCTTCCAAATAGGTTTATGACTGAAATGATAATTTTACCCCAAATTTTAAATTGGTAATAGTGGAGATGGTTAGCAGTAGAAATACCGGTAAAATTATTGTTTCGGTCATACACCTATTTGTAAGTGGGTCAATCGTTCAAAACACATAAAAAATCATCGGAAAACTTAACTTAACCTAAACTTAAAATCCGCTACATGACCAAAACAATAATAATACTGAAATAACGGTTAATATTCGTCCATTGGCCATTCACAGGTTTCCAATTTTCAATATTACAGACACAAAGATTAAAAAACATATCATTTCTTGTGCAAATCAATATTAATGAAGTATCTCACAAATTTTTTGGCGTAAATTTCTGTACCTGTCTTGTTATCAGAGTCACTTGTCTCCTCTCCTCCTCCTATTTACGACATGACAACCAATGACCTACAAGTATCGTGTCATGTGACATGGCGGGCCAATCATTTTGAAGCAGCCTTCCACTGCGCAATTTCGAATTTTGAAGGCTCGTGATGCCGTGTGATTAGTGTTTTCTCCCATATCTAGCTGTTATTTTGCGAGTTTATGAGAACGACAATGAAGCAATCCAAATATTACAAGATCACAGTGTCTTGCCATCATCAAGACTGTCCTACGTGTGAAAATTGTTTACTTTTAAGAAAAGACAGAAATTCTTTTGTCTATATACATAAGTGTACCAGATCGCCCAGCTGTATCCTCCACAGTAGCAGGTAAGCTCCAAAAGATGGCAAGGTTAGGTTAAGTTAAGTGAGGTTAGGTTTTGTTTGGTGTTTTATTGCATTTTACTCATACTTACCTGACTACCATATTGATGCAAATTAGCAGTTTCTGTTACAAATGAATATTCATTTAAAAAAAAAAGGCTAATTTGCACAGGAAATAAAGGTCAGATTTGAGTAAAACACACCATAATACACACACACACAAACTATTTTTGTATCAAAACCAGAGGGCAGCCAATGGATGAATATTTACCGAAATAACTTATAGAATTAGGTCCCATTTTAGTTTCGGTCATCCTTATATTTCGATATCCAAAATATGTGATTTTTGACAGATATGAAGGTCCAAATTATTCAAATTACATCAGAAACCATTGGAAAAACAGTTTGGATATCTAACCTAATCTAAGCTAATTCCTAAGATTCCCCGGAAGACCGAAACTAAAAAATGCCTAGAATTGAACCAAAATTTATGGAGATTTTATTTTTATGAAAAAGAAGGCAAGGATGCCCAGAACCAAACATTTTTGGTAGAATGAACTAACTTTGATATCTGGCACCCATGAAAGCAACTATCTTGAAGTGGCTTGGTGTAATTTTACAATTTGTATGGACATAAGAGTTGTTGCACTGAAACACATATTTATGTAATGTATAAGAACACTACTACCACCAGTATTTGTAAGTATTTTAAAAGAGGCGACATATACCAGAACCTAATAGAACCTGACCTAACCAACTAAAGAAACCTTCCTAACCTTACCTAACCAACTAAAGAAACCGTCCTAACCTTACCTAATTTCCTAGCCTGGGAGCTCTGCCCTCCCGGACCCCCTACCATATTAAACAGAAAGTACTTATTTTGATATCTGTTACCAATGAAAGCAACTTTGTTGAAGTTTCATGGTGTAATTGACGTTTTGGCTTATATGCTTCTCTTGACCGCCAGTGGTTTGGTAATTATAGGGGGATTTTTAGACTCAGTTTTGTATGTTGATTACTTTCACTTCTATTCATTTTCTTGTGTAAATGTTTAGTTTTATAAATAAACAAGTTAACATATAGGTTACGTTTGGTCAGGTTAGCACATGATTTCATTTGTTTGTTGTTTTCCAACATAATACAGTATCCTCAAATAAAATTAATGAAAACTAGGTATTTTAAAACCTATTTTCAATGAAAAACAGCGTACAGTCACTATCCAAATAATCATCTAAAATTTTTGTGGACATGAAAGTACACTTGGACCGAGTGGGTCGGTTGTAAACAAACAGATTTTTAGGAGTATTTACGGTAATTAATTTATTTCTTCTTGTACAAGGCATGTAGAGACATCATTTTAGTGTTGTATGATCAGTTTTTCATTGTTTTACCCAGCAATTTCCCTCATCCTTCATTCCCTGCCCACTTCAGGTGATTTATGACCGTAGTTAGAGAAAAATTAAAAAAAAAAAAAGCATTTCAAAAAAGTTGCTGCCTCTTTTAAAATGCTTAATATATAGTAATAAGAAAATTTGTGGAAAAATTAATGAAGTCAAACAATTCTTTCTGGTGGTAGCTTTTTTCTCATAAATTACCCATATTTCTTCTTCAGTGTGAGTCTTCTGTCTGGTAAAGATTCATTACTGTATAGGTCCACAGCGGAAACTATTTACAAAAATAGGTTTTTCTAGTGTATTTTGTGTTGTTACAAATGAATCTGACCTTCATTTCCATTGCAAATGAGCTGTTATGGACATTTGAACCCCCCCCCCCAATTATCAATAATATTGGTTGGTGTAAGTGGGCAGGGCTTTTAAGTATAGAGGAAAATTGTGGAGTATAAAAACAAAAAAAAACCTGACAAAATGAAACCTAACCAAACCTCCTGACTGGTGTGTAAAAAGACTTGCCTTAATTAACAGATGTTGGAGGATATAGTGAGTCATCTTTTCGCACAAAACCAAAGGTTCTCTCCTTGATGGTAATAACAGTCCGATCCACACTTTCCACACATCACAGAAGTAGGCAAAATACAGTACTGTGAGGCTTAAAAATGTCAATGGCAGCAGCATTGTTTTCAAAAATGCATTGAATTGTTTGCCAAGCTGAGGAAGAACACACATTGCACAGGGAAGACATTATGCATCCAGCCAAGAGAAGTCGGAGGATGACGTGACACCTAGAGCAATGCTGATTGGCGGGACATAGTCACGTGATTGAAACTCATGGTGATTGGCGGAACATACTCGCCTGAGGCAAATGGAAGTAGTGTCTCCCTCAAAATTATAATTTGCTTTGTGCTATCGCAAAGTCTCGATTTACGCGGTCAATTGAACCCGTGGAGGTCCGCATAAACCGAGAAACGTGTAAACGAAATAACAGAATATATGGGATTAATTGAAATAGAGACTGGGCCGACCCCTAAACTACAGTTTTTCCAACACAATACGTATGTTGTAGTAAAAATAACATCCTAACTTTATGATGGTATGCACACACAAATAATTTTTCAGAGAAATACTATTGCCGGTTAATGTCCATTCAAATAATGGACTCAACTCCCCCCCCCCCCCTCTCTTCCCACGCTTGCTGGCTCCCTCCCTCCCAGAGAAATGTTTAGGGAAAAGGACTAGGCTTTTAGGTTAGTAATAAATAATACCTCAGACTATATTTAAGAGAATATAATTTACATTGCTGGATTCCTTGCAAGACAGCGAATAATTTGAATATAAACGTCATATATTTTGCACAAAAGACACAATTTTTGCGCTCTCTAATAAAATTCTTAAATTAGATCTAAAATTTGTATGTCTAATGCAAATTTTAGCTTGTTTATATTCAAATTAATCACTATCTTATAAGAATTCCAGCAATGTAAATCATATTCTGGCTGGGTAATTTCTATGAATTTTATGAGCTAAAAACAAATATCTCAAGTAAATAAACAAATTAAACCCCACCAGACACAATACGTACGTACGTTGTAGTAAAAATGACATCATAATTTTATGATGGTATGCACACACAATTAATATTTAAGAGAAATATCAATAATATTAGGTTTTTTAACACTTCGTTAGTAGAAGAGATGGCTGGGTACACAGGGATGGGGGGTTGGTTCTGAGGCAGAGGGCAGATTATTGGCCCTCACCTGTATGACTATCCACCACAGAGGCTTGCAGAGCCTCTTTGTCAAACCCCTCAAAGTCCATATCCTCACTATCACTGACTTGGGCTGGCTGTGGTGGGTGGCGGGTGAAGAACTGGTAATGTTTTGTTGACTGGGCGACCTTGTGCACACCCTGCCCGAGCCGCCTCCCGCGTAAATGATGGAAATTACCGCGTAAATAAAAATTGTCGGTCTGGCAAGGTGCCACGTAAATGACCAAACGCGTAAACGAAATCCGCGTAAATCGAGACTATACTGTATTGATATTTCTTTTAAATATTAATTGTGTGTGCATACCATCATAAAATTAAGATGTTATTTTTACAACAACGTACGTCTTGTGTCGGAAAAAGGATAGTTTGGCGGTCGGCCCAGTCTCTATTTCAATTAATCCCATATGCTCTGTTATTTCGTTAACGCGTTCCTCGTTTTACGCGGACCACCACGGGTTAATTGACTGCGTAAATCGAGACTATAATACAGGTAGTCGTCGACGTACGACCTACGCAACTTACGTCTGTTCGACTTTACGACCGGCGGTACGACAGTTTCGGCCCCAGCCTCCTGGCGCTGCCGGGAGCTGGAGCCGCGCGCATTCCCCCGCTCAATTACAAACACGCTCGCTGGTACAGCACACTTCCCTCCGTGTCTGTTTGCCTTGTGTCTGTCCTTTGTCTTGGAAATTTTTCTTGAACCACCCCCCCCCCCCCCCCCCCAAGATGTCTACCAAGAGGAAACTGTCTTCATCTACTCCTCAACCTGCCAAGAAGCAAAGAAAGGTCATTGATTTCAACACTAAAATGATGGTGATTAAACAGCACGAAGGAGGCAAGAAAGTGAATGTGATTGCACGTGATCTGACGTTATCACACTCTACTGTGTCGACGATTTTGAAGGATAAAGAAAGGATTCGTGAAGCTGTGAAAGGTTCTGCACCCATGCAAGCGACAATTATAACGAAGCAACGGACTGGGCCTCTCCACGAAATGGAGAAATTGCTTTACATTTGGACGTTCACCACTAAGGGATTATCAGAAGGTTTATCTCTTACCCATTTTGAAGGAATGGACCCAAACATCGAACGATTTGCAAGGATTGAGCGGATGGCACGCAATTCGTTTCGTCCGTATCAAGAAATTTACGAGGAGAAGAAGAAACGAACAATTCAGACAAAGCTCACCATGTTCATGAAAAAAACAACTCCTCCGGCTACCCCAAACGCTGCCCCAGCTGACGACATCGACGATCCACAGCCAAGCACCAGCGGCCAATAAGATGTTTTTTGTATGTTTGTATGTGTTTGTATGTTTTGCAACTAAAATGTATTATATGTTTTGCACCTGTATTTTTTTTTTTTTTTTTTTTTTTTTGTATGTTGGGTAAATAATAAACCAATTGTACTGTAGTATGCAGTGCTTGACTTAAACCTGATGACCGTAACAATAATGAACAAAGAAAATGTTGATAAAATATGACTTAAAGATGATTATATTATCATTACACATTATAATATACGTAAGGTAATTATAACATATGCCGACTTACGACCAGATCAACTTACGACCGGGCGGTCGTAACCAATCTAGGTCGTAAGTCGACGATGACCTGTATATATATATATATATATATATATATATATATATATATATATATATATATATATATATATATATATATATATATACATACAGTTGGTCCTCACATTAAGCGGTCCCGCAATCCGCGTTTCACCGTTACCGCGGTGCCTTGCCAGAACCTAACATTTTCACATTTCGCGGTCGCGAACGCCATTCCGCGGAGAGTGTCCGGCGCGACGCTATTTTTAGATTTGCCCCACGCGCCACCCGCCCGCCCGCCTGCCTGCCTCTCCCTCCTCCTCCCTCCGCTTGGGCAAGCGGCGCGGTAAGGTTGCGCAGTGTGTGTCTTTGTTGTGTTATCACTGACGTCATATGACGTATCAGATCTGTGATTGGCCATGCATCCCTACCCCCCTCTGCTGCTAGCTGTAATTGGCTTAAAGTATTATGACGTGTCCACCCGGGGGAGGGAGGGAGGGAGGAGAGACGACGCTTGACCTAGCCTCGACAGTTTCATCCCTCAAGGCCACACCGTGTAATCGCGCATCCATTGTTCCGTAAAATGGCTTCCGCCGGACCACCACCCCCAGAGAAAAACCTTTCCTTACCTGGACCCAGCGGCACTAAGCCAAAGAGGACACGACGTTCCTTAAGCTACGAGGTGAAGTACCAAATTATTCAAGATTTGGAGAAAGGAACACGGCAAGTTGATCTCGCGCGCCAGCATGGCGTCAACGAATCTACGATCCGGACTATAAAGAAGGATTCAGCCAAGATAAAGGAGCACATGAAGATCACAAAGTCTACAGGTGCTTCTATGATCAAGTATTTTCATAACCGGGTGCTTCTCAAGACAGAAAAATTACTTGTGAGGTACTTGGTGCGTCAGGCGCGACGCAACATGGCGGTCGACACGCGCTCTGTGAAGGACTACGCACGTGAACTGTACACAGCAGTGGCACGAAAGATGGGAACTTCAGAGCCCAAACCCTTTACTGCTTCCTCTGGGTGGTTACAGAGGTTTAAGATCCGGAACAAGATCACCAATATAAACATTGGTGGTGAAGAAGCGAGTGCTGATCGTGCTGCGGCTCGGGAATTTCCTCCGTTTTTACGTGAGATTATGGAGGAAGGACAGTACACCGACGACCAGGTGTTTAACATGGACGAATCTGGTCTTTTCTGGAGAAAACTACCTTCCAAGTCCTACATTGTGAAGAATGCCAGCAGGATTCGGGGCCGGAAAATGCAGAAGGAACGCATCACCGTCCTGTTTACCACCAATGCCTCCGGTACCTGTAAGCTCAAGTTATCGGTGATCCACACAGCACGCAAGCCGCACGCCTACAAGAGCATGGACATGACCAAGCTAAATGTCCACTGGCTGACAGCACGTAAGGCATGGATGTTCTCTACACTGTTCCTCTCCTGGTTTGATGACTGTTTTGTTCTCGATGTAAAAAAATTCTGCGAGCAACAGAATGTCCCATTTAATATTTTGTTGCTGCTGGACAACGCACCAG
Organism: Homarus gammarus; assembly: GCA_958450375.1. NCBI lineage: Eukaryota > Metazoa > Arthropoda > Malacostraca > Decapoda > Nephropidae > Homarus > Homarus gammarus. Next base: position 188,947 of record CAUDMG010001690.1, read on the forward strand.
GACACTCGCCCCTACTGTTAGATCGTCACCCCAACGTAAAAGTGGTCTTCCTTCCTCCCAACACTACGTCTATATTACAGCCCATGGACCAGGAGTTGATTTGCAATGTGAAAGCTGCATTCTCAACAAAAAAAATTCCAGCTCCTGAACGACTACACCAACACCAGGGAAGAGTTGCGTGACCTGAGTGACACCACCACCGATAGCAAGAGCGACGAAGATGAGGAACAACGGTTAGAACAGCAAAAAATACTTTTCAAACAATTCTGGAGAATATTTAACATCAAGAAAGCTGTGGACATCTTGGTGGAGTCATGGGATCAGCTGTCTATTGCTACAATTCGTCACGCATGGAGACATGTGTTGCATGGAATACCAGGTGAGAGGAGGAGTCAATCTGTGACTGGTGAGGTTCAGAATGTTGCAGTAGCAGTGGACCTTGCCAGAGAAGCTGCGCAGACTGTTACAGTTCCAGGCTTCTCCGAGACCACCAACGACGACATCCTGGAGGTGATCAGAAATCCTGAAGTGACTGCCGACGAGATGTTGGAAGAAGAACACGTCAGTGAAGAGGAGGAAGAAGGTGCGTCAGTCTCCGAAGAACACAGTTTAAGTCATAGTGATATTAAGTGTGCCATGGAGTTTGCAGAGAAAATTAAGTCCGTCCTTTCCCGCGACAATGACGATGACCGCTATGAAGTCTTCCATACCCGGCTGGTGCAGGCTATGGAGCCATACATCACGGTGTATCACGACAACATCAACGCCAGCCGTCAGCAAAGCATAACAGATTTCTTCACCCGCAACCCACCACAGCCAGCCCAAGCCAGTGATAGTGACAGTGAAGTTGACTTTGAGGGATTTGTCAGGGAAGCCCTGACAACTGTAAGTGACAGTGATGATGATTCACCTAGTAATGGTGATTCACCTGAGGGCCAGTAATCTGCCCTCTGCCTCGGAACCAGCCTCCATCCCCGTATGCCGACCCATCTCTTCTACTACTGTAAGTGTTCCATCTAACTTTTAGTTTCTCTAAGGTAACCTTCATTTTTCCTATGTTAACCTAACCTAACCCCTTCTATATTACTTGTTTTTTCATACCATCATAAAGTTAAGATAAAATTTTTACTACAACATAGTTGTGTGTCGTCAAAAAGTGGAGTTTGGGGATCGGCCTGGACTCCATTTCAATTAATCCCATATGTTATGTTATTCACTTTCCGCGTTTCTCACTTTCCGCGGGACCCTCTGGGTTACATTAACCGCGTAATGTGAGGACCGACTGTATATATATATATATATATATATATATATATATATATATATATATATATATATATATATATATATATATATATATATATATATATATATATTTCATGTAATTCCACAATGAAAACGTGGATAAGATAAATCTTGATAAAATCACATGGGAAAATGGAAACAACGGAGTACCTTAGCTTTCGTCTTTATTCAAGACATCTTCAGAGGCAACTTCAGTTGCCTTTGAAGATGTCTTGAATAAAGACGAAAGCTAAGGTACTCCGTTGTTTCCATTTTCCCGTGTGATTTTATCAAGATATATATATATATATATATATATACAGGTAGTCGTCGACTTACGACCTAGATTGGTTACGGCCGCCCGGTCGTAAGTTGATCTGGTCGTAAGTCGGCCCATGTTATAATTACCTTAAGTATATTATGTGTAATGATAATATAATCATCTTTAAGTCATATTTTATCAACATTTTCTTTGTTCATTATTGTTACGGTCGTCAGGTTTAAGTAAATCACTGCATACTACAGTACAATTTAATTACCTTACGTACAGTATATTATAATGTGTAATGATAATATAATCATCTTTGAGGAGTAGATGAAGACAGTTTCCTCTTGGTAGACATCTTGGGGGGGTGATGGTTCAAGAAAAATTTCCAAGACAAACAGACACGGAGGGAAGTGTGCTGTACCAGCGAGCGTGTTTGTAATTGAGCGCGGGGATGCGCGCGGCTCCAGCTCCCGGCAGCGCCAGGAGGCTGGGGCCAAAACTGTCGTACCGCCGGTCGTAAAGTCGAACAGACGTAAGTCGCATAGGTCGTAAGTCGACGACTACCTGTATATATATATATATATATATATATATATATATATATATATATATATATATATATATATATATACTTCATTTTTAGTCCATTTAACACGCGGACTTTGAACATATAATCAACGACCTCACCAGCAAGGAATCGAACCCTCGACCTACTGGGTGGCCCTAGGGAACGCTTACCGGCTAGCCCACAAGGACACTAAAAGCAGTTCTAGACTTTGTTATATTTCACACAAAGCCTGTTCATCGAGCTGATGGCGCCGTGAACCTCATTGGGAAACTGCCCGTGCCTCGTATGTGGTGTCAGTAGCATTTTACCGAATCCAGCTGGTATGAAACGCGAGGTACATATATATATACTTCATTTTTAGTCCATTTAACACGCGGACTTTGAACATATAATCAACGACCTCACCAGCAAGGAATCGAACCCTTGACCTACTGGGTGGGACTTGGGAACGCTTACCGGCTAGCCCACAAGGACACTAAAAGCAGTTCTAGACTCTGTTATTAGGGTGTGTCATACGGAGGCGAATTTTTTTTTTTGGAGTTTGAAAAATCGGCCCATGGTATTAATGATGTAGTTCTATGTGCAGAATCATGTGATATCTTCAGATATGAAAAGTTTTAATTTTTTGCTAGGTAAATTTTAACTTGAAATCTTATGAAAATTCAGTATTCCCACCCTTTTACCAACACCACTAAATAGCTTATTTAAAGTAAAGTAAATGTATCAGGTTAATTTATTAGGATGAAAATGATCCAGAATAGTGAAACGAATGATCTTGACACATTTATCAAATTTAATATTCCTTTAGAAAACAAAATCATCAAATACAAAAACCGGTTTTACTACTACGACCCAGAGTTGCTGCACACCAGAGAGAACATGTCTTTCTTGCTTCTGTTTCTACTCATCACCTCCCTGCTGACCACCTGAGCTCAGATGTAGCCTTCCCTCCTCTCCTGGCTGTACACGTGACTGCTGGCCTCGCTCACTTGCTGTACACAACGCTCTATACTCTGGGTGTGCGAGGGCGAGGCAGGGACATGGATGGGGTTGTCCAGGAAAGCTCTGACTTGAACATTGGTGAGGCTGCAGGTAAGAGGGGGCTCACTGCCAACCTGGATGTTATCCAGATCTATGAGATCAGTGAGGGTCTTGGCACCTAGATTGACTTCAGGAGTCTTCCTGACCCTGAAGGAATGGTCACCAACTGATTCGTCATGCCCAGATCCTCTCATAAGTCTCATATCCAAGATCTTTTTGACTGCCACTCTTCTCTCCTCCTCATCCTTACTGCAGAGCATTGTCTGCAGAACTGCCTCAGGATGAGCATACCAGGAAGATCTCCTCACAGTCTGCTCCACAATCTGAACAACCTTCCTTGGCTGACTCCTCAAGAGCTCAAGCTGGAAGAGAACATGCCTCGGACCTTCGGAGAACGATGACTTGACCTTGGTGTTGAACCAATTTGGCAAGTAGACACTCACGATGAATTGGACAATAAGTCTCAGGTTGTGAAGCCGGTTCCCTTTCAGTTTATGATGAGCGACCCAAATTCTGCAGAACCTGAGAGCCGTTGTGAGCCACCTAGAATGTGAGACTGGACCTATCTGCAGGTAAGCAAGTCTATCAGGCATGACCCCAGTTTTGATGGCACTGCAAATCATGTAACCATAGTACTGGTCAGTACTCAGGTCGTCAATGACAGTATGTGCAAGCTCAACGAGTGGAGGGCCAACTGTGATTTTTTCAAAGCTCGGATTTATTTCTAGCTCAGTGGCAGAGTCCAGCATCTTGCCAAGAGGACCAGACCATCTGTTGTTTGAAAGAGTCTTGCCATCCAGCTCCTGGATCAGATGTCTGAGTGGCAACTCGTTGGTGTGGAGGTCACAAACAATCCAGACCAGCTTCCTCCCAATCTTCCGCTCTATCCACTGTATGACCCCCCTTGCCACCCTGTATTCGTGTTGGTGCTGTCCCCTCCAATGGCCTGCAGGGTCTGGTCTACGTTCCTCTCTCTGAGCCAGTTCACAATGTTATCTGCCACTATCTCAGCTGGTTTCCTGATGTCATCTTTCTCTGGAGTGAAATGCCACAAATACTCTCCTCCTGGTTCACTGCAGCAGGAGTAGTGTTCCTCCTTCACCATGGCAGGGAACAACTTGTCAGAATCTCCAACTTTCATGAACACTTTAGTGTCATCCCTTCTCCCATCAAAGAACAAACAATTGATTCCATTTTCTCTTATCCCCTTATCAAACTCCTCTTCTAGGTTACTGACAAGTTTCTCCTGAGCTCTCCTTACTTTGTTATGATCTATCACCAGGTGAACATCATCAGGTGTTATCAAACCACCGTCAACCCAGGCAGCTGTTGCTATCTCTGCAGTTTCTCTGAGACCAGTGTGGTGGCGCATGCTGGCCAGAGCTATGCTCGGGATATCTTTCCTATTTCGAATGTTATGCCTGGAAGGTTTGGGATCATTATTTTCTGGGTTAGGGACAAAGTCACCATTCTCCTGGTCAGCACTCGGATCAGCCATGGGGAAGTCATTAAACTCTGAATCAGCTTGACTCCAATCATCGGCCTTTTTTACCTCACCCTGGGCCTTCTCAAGTCTCTTTTCCTCAGCAACTCTTCTCCTCTTCTGTCTCTCTGTGGCAGCCTCCTGTCTCTTGGACTCCGGAATATCTTGGCTAGAAATCATGAGAGCCCCTATACTGCCAGTCTTCTCTCTCTGTGCTTTGACAAATGCCAGTTCGATCACAGGAATCTTCAGTTCACGCTTGCAAATACAGGAGATGTGGGCCTCGGATTTACAGTCACGATCGCATCCAAACTCAGGACAGAGAACAATTGGGCACTTGCAAGTAATTATGTCAAATAACTGGTCCAGTTGCTTGGCAAAGCTGTCCTTAACTGCAAGTTTTCCTCTCCCAAGAGAGATATCTCTTGCCTTTTCCCAACTGGCTAGCAGTCTCTCACTTATCTTCTTCTGACTTGTTATGACTGGAGGCTTGAACTGAGCGTTAGCCAGAGTGTACTATGCCATGACAGCTTTGGTCATATCACTGGCAATGTCTTTGTTTGTGTAAGTTCTTTGGTTCTTTTCACTGATTTGCCTGATTAAAACACTGTATCTCAAAGCATCTCTCAATGTAGGCAACTCCGACTTCAGGAGCTCTCTCCCAGACCCAAGATAGTGACTGAGATGGCTGGATTTTTGGTTCCTCGTCCTGACACAAGCAGCCATCGCAAATATTATCAACTTATAAATGCATCAGAATCTGAAACAGAAAAAAATATTGTTAGTTGGGTTGTTAAAGAATGAAGTCAGAAAGCAATGTTCACTATTTAATTGTAATGCACTAATGCAGCTGTACGTTAGATTTTCGATAAATTTCACGCTAAAATTTACCTAGCAAAAGGTTGCAAGATATTGAAACTGAAATTATTTTCTGTTTATATGCACTAAAATCTACCAAAAAAGTGATGGGCCATTAGTTTTAGCTGATCTTCCCTCCTATGACACACCCTACTCTGTTATATTTCACACAAAGCCTGTTCATCGAGCTGATGGCGCCTTGAACCTCATTGGGAAACTGCCCGTGCCTCGTATGTGGTGTCAGTAGCATTTTACTGCTTTTAGTGTCCTTGTGGGCTAGCCGGTAAGCGTTCCCTAGGGCCACCCAGTAGGTCGAGGGTTCGATTCCTTGCTGGTGAGGTCGTTGATTATATGTTCAAAGTCCGCGTGTTATATGGACTAAAAATGAAGTGTGTGTGTGTATATATATATATATATACATACATATATATATATATATATATATATATATATATATATATATATATATATATATATATATATATATATATATATTTATATATATATATATATGCAAGTAAATCACTGTAGGTGCGCGTGATCTAGGTATATGCTGATAACCACCAGGAAAGAAGAAAACACGAAGTTCCCAAGCGCTTTCGTGTAATTCACATCTTCAGGGGTGAGTACAGACTAGATAGAGTAATGCAGAGCAAGATCTTGCTCTGCATTACTCTATCTAGTCTGTACTCACCCCTGAAGATGTGAATTACACGAAAGCGCTTGGGAACTTCGTGTTTTCTTCTTTCCTGGTGGTTATCAGCATATATATATATATATAATCAACGACCTCACCAGCAAGGAATCGAACCCTCGACCTACTGGGTGTGACTAGGGAACGCTTACCGGCTAGGCCACAAGGACACTAAAAGCAGTTCTAGACTCTGTTATATTTCACACAAAGCCTGTTCATCGAGCTGATGGCGCCGTGAACCTCATTGGGAAACTGCCCGTGCCTCGTATGTGGTGTCCGTAGCATTTTACCGAATCCAGCTGGTATGAAACGCGAGGTACATATATATATACTTCATTTTTAGTCCATTTAACACGCGGACTTTGAACATATAATCAACGACCTCACCAGCAAGGAATCGAACCCTCGACCTACTGGGTGTGACTAGGGAACGCTTACCGGCTAGGCCACAAGGACACTAAAAGCAGTTCTAGACTCTGTTATATTTCACACAAAGCCTGTTCATCGAGCTGATGGCGCCGTGAACCTCATTGGGAAACTGCCCGTGCCTCGTATGTGGTGTCAGTAGCATTTTACCGAATCCAGCTGGTATGAAACGCGAGGTACATATATATATACTTCATTTTTAGTCCATTTAACACGCGGACTTTGAACATACAATCAACGACCTCACCAGCAAGGAATCGAACCCTCGACCTACTGGGTGTGACCTAGGGAACGCTTACCGGCTAGGCCACAAGGACACTAAAAGCAGTTCTAGACTCTGTTATATTTCACACAAAGCCTGTTCATCGAGCTGATGGCGCCGTGAACCTCATTGGGAAACTGCCCGTGCCTCGTATGTGGTGTCCGTAGCATTTTACCGAATCCAGCTGGTATGAAACGCGAGGTACATATATATATACTTCATTTTTAGTCCATTTAACACGCGGACTTTGAACATATAATCAACGACCTCACCAGCAAGGAATCGAACCCTCGACCTACTGGGTGTGACTAGGGAACGCTTACCGGCTAGGCCACAAGGACACTAAAAGCAGTTCTAGACTCTGTTATATTTCACACAAAGCCTGTTCATCGAGCTGATGGCGCCGTGAACCTCATTGGGAAACTGCCCGTGCCTCGTATGTGGTGTCAGTAGCATTTTACCGAATCCAGCTGGTATGAAACGCGAGGTACATATATATACTTCATTTTTAGTCCATTTAACACGCGGACTTTGAACATATAATCAACGACCTCACCAGCAAGGAATCGAACCCTCGACCTACTGGGTGTGACCTAGGGAACGCTTACCGGCTAGCCCACAAGGACACTAAAAGCAGTTCTAGACTCTGTTATATTTCACACAAAGCCTGTTCATCGAGCTGATGGCGCCGTGAACCTCATTGGGAAACTGCCCGTGCCTCGTATGTGGTGTCAGTAGCATTTTACCGAATCCAGCTGGTATGAAACGCGAGGTACATATATATACTTCATTTTTAGTCCATTTAACACGCGGACTTTGAACATATAATCAACGACCTCACCAGCAAGGAATCGAACCCTCGACCTACTGGGTGTGCCTAGGGAACGCTTACCGGCTAGGCCACAAGGACACTAAAAGCAGTTCTAGACTCTGTTATATTTCACACAAAGCCTGTTCATCGAGCTGATGGCGCCGTCAACCTCAATGGGAAACTGCCCGTGCCTCTTATGTGGTGTCAGTAGCATTTTACCAAATCCAGCTGGTATGAAACGCGAGGTACATATATATACTTCATTTTTAGTCCATTTAACACGCGGACTTTGAACATATAATCAACGACCTCACCAGCAAGGAATCGAACCCTTGACCTACTGGGTGGGACTTGGGAACGCTTACCGGCTAGCCCACAAGGACACTAAAAGCAGTAAAATGCTACTGACACCACATACGAGGCACGGGCAGTTTCCCAATGAGGTTCAAGGCGCCATCAGCTCGATGAACAGGCTTTGTGTGAAATATAACAGAGTAGGGTGTGTCATAGGAGGGAAGATCAGCTAAAACTAATGGCCCATCACTTTTTTGGTAGATTTTAGTGTATATAAACAGAAAATAATTTCAGTTTCAATATCTTGCAACCTTTTGCTAGGTAAATTTTAGCGTGAAATTTATCGAAAATCTAACGTACAGCTGCATTAGTGCATTACAATTAAATAGTGAACATTGCTTTCTGACTTCATTCTTTAACAACCCAACTAACAATATTTTTTTCTGTTTCAGATTCTGATGCATTTATAAGTTGATAATATTTGCGATGGCTGCTTGTGTCAGGACGAGGAACCAAAAATCCAGCCATCTCAGTCACTATCTTGGGTCTGGGAGAGAGCTCCTGAAGTCGGAGTTGCCTACATTGAGAGATGCTTTGAGATACAGTGTTTTAATCAGGCAAATCAGTGAAAAGAACCAAAGAACTTACACAAACAAAGACATTGCCAGTGATATGACCAAAGCTGTCATGGCATAGTACACTCTGGCTAACGCTCAGTTCAAGCCTCCAGTCATAACAAGTCAGAAGAAGATAAGTGAGAGACTGCTAGCCAGTTGGGAAAAGGCAAGAGATATCTCTCTTGGGAGAGGAAAACTTGCAGTTAAGGACAGCTTTGCCAAGCAACTGGACCAGTTATTTGACATAATTACTTGCAAGTGCCCAATTGTTCTCTGTCCTGAGTTTGGATGCGATCGTGACTGTAAATCCGAGGCCCACATCTCCTGTATTTGCAAGCGTGAACTGAAGATTCCTGTGATCGAACTGGCATTTGTCAAAGCACAGAGAGAGAAGACTGGCAGTATAGGGGCTCTCATGATTTCTAGCCAAGATATTCCGGAGTCCAAGAGACAGGAGGCTGCCACAGAGAGACAGAAGAGGAGAAGAGTTGCTGAGGAAAAGAGACTTGAGAAGGCCCAGGGTGAGGTAAAAAAGGCCGATGATTGGAGTCAAGCTGATTCAGAGTTTAATGACTTCCCCATGGCTGATCCGAGTGCTGACCAGGAGAATGGTGACTTTGTCCCTAACCCAGAAAATAATGATCCCAAACCTTCCAGGCATAACATTCGAAATAGGAAAGATATCCCGAGCATAGCTCTGGCCAGCATGCGCCACCACACTGGTCTCAGAGAAACTGCAGAGATAGCAACAGCTGCCTGGGTTGACGGTGGTTTGATAACACCTGATGATGTTCACCTGGTGATAGATCATAACAAAGTAAGGAGAGCTCAGGAGAAACTTGTCAGTAACCTAGAAGAGGAGTTTGATAAGGGGATAAGAGAAAATGGAATCAATTGTTTGTTCTTTGATGGGAGAAGGGATGACACTAAAGTGTTCATGAAAGTTGGAGATTCTGACAAGTTGTTCCCTGCCATGGTGAAGGAGGAACACTACTCCTGCTGCAGTGAACCAGGAGGAGAGTATTTGTGGCATTTCACTCCAGAGAAAGATGACATCAGGAAACCAGCTGAGATAGTGGCAGATAACATTGTGAACTGGCTCAGAGAGAGGAACGTAGACCAGACCCTGCAGGCCATTGGAGGGGACAGCACCAACACGAACACAGGGTGGCAAGGGGGGTCATACAGTGGATAGAGCGGAAGATTGGGAGGAAGCTGGTCTGGATTGTTTGTGACCTCCACACCAACGAGTTGCCACTCAGACATCTGATCCAGGAGCTGGATGGCAAGACTCTTTCAAACAACAGATGGTCTGGTCCTCTTGGCAAGATGCTGGACTCTGCCACTGAGCTAGAAATAAATCCGAGCTTTGAAAAAATCACAGTTGGCCCTCCACTCGTTGAGCTTGCACATACTGTCATTGACGACCTGAGTACTGACCAGTACTATGGTTACATGATTTGCAGTGCCATCAAAACTGGGGTCATGCCTGATAGACTTGCTTACCTGCAGATAGGTCCAGTCTCACATTCTAGGTGGCTCACAACGGCTCTCAGGTTCTGCAGAATTTGGGTCGCTCATCATAAACTGAAAGGGAACCAGCTTCACAACCTGAGACTTATTGTCCAATTCATCGTGAGTGTCTACTTGCCAAATTGGTTCAACACCAAGGTCAAGTCATCGTTCTCCGAAGGTCCGAGGCATGTTCTCTTCCAGCTTGAGCTCTTGAGGAGTCAGCCAAGGAAGGTTGTTCAGATTGTGGAGCAGACTGTGAGGAGATCTTCCTGGTATGCTCATCCTGAGGCAGTTCTGCAGACAATGCTCTGCAGTAAGGATGAGGAGGAGAGAAGAGTGGCAGTCAAAAAGATCTTGGATATGAGACTTATGAGAGGATCTGGGCATGACGAATCAGTTGGTGACCATTCCTTCAGGGTCAGGAAGACTCCTGAAGTCAATCTAGGTGCCAAGACCCTCACTGATCTCATAGATCTGGATAACATCCAGGTTGGCAGTGAGCCCCCTCTTACCTGCAGCCTCACCAATGTTCAAGTCAGAGCTTTCCTGGACAACCCCATCCATGTCCCTGCCTGGCCCTCGCACACCCAGAGTATAGAGCGTTGTGTACAGCAAGCGAGCGAGGCCAGCAGTCACGTGTACAGCCAGGAGAGGAGGGAAGGCTACATCTGAGCTCAGGTGGTCAGCAGGGAGGTGATGAGTAGAAACAGAAGCAAGAAAGACATGTTCTCTCTGGTGTGCAGCAACTCTGGGTCGTAGTAGTAAAACCGGTTTTTGTATTTGATGATTTTGTTTTCTAAAGGAATATTAAATTTGATAAATGTGTCAAGATCATTCGTTTCACTATTCTGGATCATTTTCATCCTAATAAATTAACCTGATACATTTACTTTACTTTAAATAAGCTATTTAGTGGTGTTGGTAAAAGGGTGGGAATACTGAATTTTCATAAGATTTCAAGTTAAAATTTACCTAGCAAAAAATGAAAACTTTTCAAATCTGAAGATATCACATGATTCTGCACATAGAACTACATCATTAATACCATGGGCCGATTTTTCAAACTCCAAAAAAAAAAATTCGCCTCCGTATGACACACCCTAATAACAGAGTCTAGAACTGCTTTTAGTGTCCTTGTGGGCTAGCCGGTAAGCGTTCCCAAGTCCCACCCAGTAGGTCGAGGGTTCGATTCCTTGCTGGTGAGGTCGTTGATTATATGTTCAAAGTCCGCGTGTTAAATGGACTAAAAATGAAGTATATATATGTACCTCGCGTTTCATACCAGCTGGATTCGGTAAAATGCTACTGACACCACATACGAGGCACGGGCAGTTTCCCAATGAGGTTCACGGCGCCATCAGCGCGATGAACAGGCTTTGTGTGAAATATAACAGAGTCTAGAACTGCTTTTAGTGTCCTTGTGGGCTAGCCCGTAAGCGTTCCCTAGTCCCACCCAGTAGGTCGAGGGTTCGATTCCTTACTGGTGAGGTCGTTGATTATATGTTCAAAGTCCGCGTGTAGTATTAACTACACACAAAAATATTGTCACAATTATTAAGACGTTACTGAGTCCAATACCCGTGAACCATGCTCCCTAACCTAACACACACACAGATTCCACCTGCACTCCGTAGTCGTTTAAGGCACAACCAACAGGCACCCGTAGTTGAAGGCCCAAATCAGCCTTTCTCCACCTTGGAAAGTGTACCTCTAACTCCACTGACTCTTGGCCCCAGTGTGCGACCCTGTATCACTCAGCTGGCCTCACTTTACCCCCAGTACATCCATGAAACGGAAGGGAGTGAGCCAATCAGACCTTGTGCAGTTGAGAGAAGCTTTAGCTTCCTGTTAGCAAGAGGGTTTCACTAAGCTGCTCGAGACATGTGGTGTTGTTAGCCGAGGTAGAGGATTGCTGATGACCCCAACGATCGTCCCGTCTTCAGCTGGGCACCCAGACGGCTAGATTCCCTCAAGAGATCCTTTGATACCCCGCTAAACAGTGACAGGCCTACACTGATCGGTCAAATGGCGACAATCGCCAGCCTCAATCATCAACGGCAGCCTCAAACGGCAGTCAATCTCTCGCGGTCATCACTCTCGCAGTCAAGTGGGTTCTGACGGAAACCCTGAAATGAACTCACTGTTAGCTTTTGTTAACTTTATCACTGCCCTATCTAACCCTGTCTGAGATCGAATGAGACTTACTTGTTATACTGCAATAGTGCAACACAGGTGACTAGGCCACGTGACTATTTCTGTGAACGGACGCGCAGGGATGTCTTGTAGGTCCAATCGCTTTCACGTGACTGAGGACCAGCCAGCGTCGCGTCTCTCCAAGGCGCTAGCTTAGGCCTACGTGACATATTTTCCGCCTAACTAATAACTCCTTGGGACACCCATGACATTATTCAGACTGATAAACGATCTATAATAATTTCAAATTCAATAATAGTCCCATAACTTCATGAATCGCATCATTATTAATTCGGCAAATTACATTAAATATCACTTAGGCCTAGTTCGACAACCTCTCGCTATGTGCAGGGAGCGCTCTCTTCCCTCTGACGACCTTGAAAGCTCAGTATTGCCAATTGCACGGTGTTTGAAATTACTCTGAAATTTCTGAATATTACATATATATATATATATATATATATATTATATATATATATATATATATATATATATATATATGTATATGTATATATATATATGTATATATATATAATATATATATATATATATATATATATATATATATATATATGTATATATATATATGTATGTATGTATGTATTATGTATATGTATGTATGTATATATATATATATATATATATATATATATATATATATATATATATATATATATATATATATATATATATATATATATATATGTATGTATGTATGTATGTATGCATGCATGCATGCATGTATATATATATATATATATATATATATATATATATTATATATATATATATATATATATATATGTATATAAATATATGTATATGTATATATATATATATATACCGTATATACCCGTGTATAGCACGAGTTCTTAAGACCAAATTTTTTGGCAAAAAGTTGGGGGTCGACCTCTATACGGGTAATAGTTTCGTTAGGTTGAAAAATATTTACCAGTAACTACCAGTAAACAATGGAAACGACGCACCAACGCACCACCCGCTGTGAGTGTCGGTACAGTTGCCAGGGCAGATCTCTTGCGTCATCATAGCAAGCCCAAAGTAGCCAAATGCATGGTATGGTATGCACAGGAGGATGTAAAACATAAAGTATACACGTGGGCTAATCGTGATGACATAATATGATGTGAGTCAGATCATCTACACTCAGTTGCCAGTTTCAAAATTTTCCTTTTAAAATTTTAAGTTACCGAGTATTTCTTTTCCCAAATCGTTTTACAATACTGTAGGTAAAACAGTATACTATTGTGCAAACCCCACAGAAAAAAAATTAACAAATGGAGACACCAAAAATGTAAAAAAAAAAAAATGCTGTCTGACTTGCAACACTGTTGGTAGGGTCAGGTGGTTCTAACGGTACCTGCCAGGACCCGGTAATCAAATTTATAACAATATCTAACCTCAATTACTGTAGTTTATCTGATGTAGGCAATATGAAGTAAAAAATACCAGTTAAAGTGAGAAATTGGAAGAGAATAAACAAGAATGATGTTGGGCTATTTTTGGTTGGGCTGATGGAGAGAGTACCAGCTGTTTGGTCTTTTTTGGCGGGAGAGTCACGCAAATATCCGTACTGGTATTTGTTTGGTGTGTTCTATATTTTTAAAAATGAATACTTGTAAATTAAAAGTACCGTAACATTGTATTATATAAAAACTTGTCATATTTCTGGAAAATAAGAAGCAAGAAAATAAGAATACACCGGTAAACACAATTTCAACGTACGCTAAAATTAAAAGCTGCTTAAGAAGGGCCGATGCAAAAACAAAGCCTCCGCGACCAGGGCTCTGCCGTATCAGCTAGACGGTACACGTGTTTTTCGAATCGTTTTCAGTTAAAAAACTTTTACATCACAAGTGAATTAGGATAGAATATTATTGTAATATAACAGTTTTTAACTGAAAACCATTCGAAAAGCGATTACGGTAACATCTTTTGAACGAAAGAAAGCGAGTTTTTGTCACGATTTTATCCCACTTTCCACTATAATACGTACGTCATTTCAGCAAAAATATTACATTTCCATATTCTCAGAAATAAATAGTAGTTTTGCTGAAACGTGATGTATTTCAATGTAAATTAGGATAAACTACATGAAAACAAAAGACTTTACCTAACCTTCCGATGTTCAAGATATGTTACTCGTATTTTTAATAGTTTTCGGTTAAAATACTGTTATATTAGTGATATTCTATTCATACTGTGGTTGATATAATACCTTCACGGAAATGTAATATTTTTTGCTGAAATGACATACGTATTACAGTGGAAAGTGGGATAAAATTGTGATGAAAACAATGACTTTGGCTTTCTTTCGTTCAAAAGATGTTACCGTAATCACTTTTCGAATGGTTTAGTTAAAAAACTGTTGTATTATATTACAATAATATCCTAATTGACTTGAATAAATATTACGATACCATATTTCTGAATATTTTCATTAAAATCCATCAAAATCATTTTCCTTGTCATCGTCTGCAGCACCAAACAGCTTCTCCCAGTCCTCTCCTTGAACAGGGCTAGAGGGTACGTGTTTTTCGAATCGTTTTCAATTAAAAAACTGTTACATCACACGTATATTTTACCTAAACTGCGCCTGAATGAATATATTCTCGGAAATAAATAGTAGTTTTGCTGAAACGTGATGTATTTCAATGTAAAATAGGATAAAATACATGACGAAAACAAAAGACTTTACCTAAGCTTCCGATGTTCTTGAGATGTTACTCGTTTTTTTAATAGTTTTCGGTTAAAATTCTGTTATATTACAATGATATTCTATTCATACTGTGCTTGATATAATACATTCACGGGAATGTAATATTTTTGCTGAAATGACGTACGTATTAAAGTGGAAAGTGGGATCAAATCGTGAAGAAAACAATGACTTTCGCTTTTCTTTTATTCAAAAGATGTTACCGTAATCGCTTGTCGAATGGTTTAGTTAAAAAACTGTTGTATTACAATAATATTCCCTCCTAATTGACTTGAATAAATACTTGAATGGAAATATACAATATTTTTGTTGAAACTACCCGCGTTTCAGTGTAAAGTGTCGTGATAATAAATGGTAAACAAGTTTATAGGACGTAGTGTTTCTCTGAAGGTTTTGTTGTTCCTTTACCCTCAAAAACGTGGGTCGACCTATAAACGAGGAATATCATAAATTAACGATTTCTTGGTCATAAAATCGGGGTCGACCTATATACGAAGGGGGGTTATAGACGAGTATATACGGTATATATATATATATATATATATATACCGTATATACTCGTCTATACCCCCCTTCGTATATAGGTCGACCCCGATTTTATGACCAAGAAATCGTTAATTTATGATATTCCTCGTTTATAGGTCGACCCACGTTTTTGAGGGTAAAGGAACAACAAAACCTTCAGAGAAACACTACGTCCTATAAACTTGTTTACCATTTATTATCACGACACTTTACACTGAAACGCGGGTAGTTTCAACAAAAATATTGTATATTTCCATTCAAGTATTTATTCAAGTCAATTAGGAGGGAATATTATTGTAATACAACAGTTTTTTAACTAAACCATTCGACAAGCGATTACGGTAACATCTTTTGAATAAAAGAAAAGCGAAAGTCATTGTTTTCTTCACGATTTGATCCCACTTTCCACTTTAATACGTACGTCATTTCAGCAAAAATATTACATTCCCGTGAATGTATTATATCAAGCACAGTATGAATA